>JANVCH010137503.1:0-12902 GCA_025505405.1 Epizoanthus rinbou | reverse complement strand
TTGTATTGCATTGTATAGGTATGTTATGTATATTTAGTAGCTCAGGGCCCCATTTAAACCAGCTATGATGAACTGGGCATCCCTGAATAAATATTGCGAATAAATAAATAATATTTAGTAACATCAGATTTTGTCATAATTCACACTTTTAAAAAACAATGTATTTAGAATTGACAAAATGGACTTCAAGTCTCCGCCATCTTAGATTACAGGTATTATCCAAAAGGTTTAGAAAATAACTTTGGTTTAACGAAAAGTACAATCAAGTTATTATCTTAAAGAAGGCAAATTCTGGAATTGTGCCGGATCCATTATTCAAAACAAGGTTCCAAGAAAATAGGTCAACTATGGATAAAGGTTTGACCTATCAAAATATTCCCCGAAAACTTTAGAATATTTTCATAAAGTTTCACCAATATATATTGAATTCTTGTTTAGTTATAATGTTTTGAAATTAGTGCGGGTACTTTCAGCTAATGTTGTAGCCCATCCCCTGGTTATAAGGATAGCAACAAGATTTTCCTTTTTCTTCATTACTTTTTCAATTTATGAACGTATCGTTAGCCAGAAGGGGCTTGAAAAGGACAGGTGGGGCAGATGCGTGCCACTTGATATCGTGGTTTGCCCCCCCCGTCCCAACCCAGTCTAAGTAGGTTTATAAAGGTAATATAGGGACAGATTTTATGTCTGCAAACACAACACAACGAGAGCAGAAGAACAGTAAATAATTATGAACTACACACCTTTATTCACTGCCTTAGATAAAACAAAGCACCTGAAAAGGACAAAAAATGCAATGTAAATGCTTGACAGGACGATTATTGAACTGATTTAAAAACACTAAGGGGGAGGTGTTAAAAGTTTAAAATGTGGCACCAACCATCTAATGTTGGGAGGTGGGTGAAATTAAACAGGCTCTACTTGATACGGGTCACGGCTGTAATGATTTATTTTGTTTTGTCTTTCTTTTTTCTTGGTGGGGGGAGACGGGAGGGAGGGGGACTGCATAACACTAAAAAATCTCGCAATTTTGTTGAAACCATCCCCTGGCCGTATTGAACAAATGAAACCTTCTCAGATTGATGATCTTGAAATATTACTTAGTAACTTACCCAACTAGAAGAATACAAAACAAAGATGAAACAGATGTCATTTTCCAATGAGTTGGAGGTGTGACACAAGAAGTGTAGAAACAGCGCGGAGCTGGAACGCAAATCGTAATCAGTTATTAGTACATGAAGATGTCAAAAGGATGATCGATTTTTTGCGTGACCTTAGAGGGTAGAGTGAGAGTTTAGCGTCTCCCACCACCTCCAGAGCGAAATTAGATATATCCAAATTTTATAAATTTTCCTGTGCAAACAGTAATACTAATCTCTTATTGGCACGGAAATATTCGGTATTTTTAGCGATAATTGATATGTTGTTGAATAGATAAATTGGAAACTTTAAACACCCTCCATCCCAGACAGTTATATAGGAAACTTCGTTGCCTGACGAGGGTGTTCCACGTTTAGTTATACAGCAATAACAATTTCTGCATTCTGATTGGCTGAGAAAAGTTTTGTTCATTTGAAATCAGAGTGCATTTTTTTAAAATCAAGTGCAGCTTTTGAAATCAAGTGCAAAATATGTAAAATCAAACGCTGATTGACCAGCCGAGAAACAGGAGCCAATCAGATCACTGATAATGCGCGGATGGCCCTGGGAACGAATTACAAACAAACCTAACCTCCATTTTGTTTTGTTTCAATGAAGCTTTAGAAGCAGATTTGCCTCAACAACTTGCTGTAAGTTGAAGCAAAAATCTTACACCAACATGCAAAGGATCAACACCAAGTGACTAAAAACATTCAATTCATGAAAAATAAAATCTAAACACGTACTCTATTGAGGGACAACGACTGAGGGGAAACGACTAGAACTAAAGCTCAAGACGACTAGCGAGAAAATGTCCACCCAAGTCAATCGGAAAGGAATCAAAGCTAAGTAGATATCTCAGAATTCTTGTTTCTGTATGATTAACAAGGATTTTGTTAGTCTTTGAATAATGTAATTGTGCTAATTTATTCCGAATTGCACTCGGAACCATGTGATTACCTATACAAATTTCACGGGTAAAATAATATTTTAAATTCTAAACTTTTTCGAGTGAAATTGATTGTGTAATACACGATTCAGGCAACGAATTTTCCTCGAATCGCATAGTATACATGAATCTGAAAGAGCTGATTGAGTCAAAAGTCTGCAAAATTCGCGCGCCTCATCAGTCAGGGCTGGATGGGCGCTTGGTCGCCCGAGTGCAGCGAAAACCTGAAAAATCCATGAAAAATCGCTCCCTCCTCTGTTCGGTATCAGCCAATTAGCGCGAGAGATTCATCTATACTAAGCGATTCTCGCCATATGCAGTGCTTTGCTGGAGTGTTAACTTTGCCATTAAGTCAGAATTAAACAATGCGTTTTCTTCTATATTTCTATTAATTCGTGTTATATTCACTGATTCAAAGTGATAGTGTTTCAAATCACACTGAAGCGCATTTATGTAATGAATTTAAACCCAAGCCATTGTGCGCAAAATTATTTCATTTAATAGCTATCAGAAAACAATTAATTTAATGATTGAAAGCAATTACCTGAAAACAGTAAAGTGTAATCAAAAAGAAACTGAACAGGCTCACGAGTACGTTTCTTCATAAAAGTTACATTTTTATCTGGATACTTTTTGTCAAATCGTAAGGGAAACATGGAATCTATTTTTTCGATGAAGCTACAAAAATGACATTTTAAATGCCGCAAGGAAAGGTGAGAGAAACTATTTGAAAGATGCACCAACACCTTGCACCAACACCTTCTATTGACACTTCAGATAACCGAGATTGTGAAAAGGGAATTTTCTGCTAAACAAGATTAAATCATCTCCTACACCAAAAAAACATTAGCCGCAATTATATTACGCACAAAAATGTTCGATTATTCCCCTTCCTGTTCCCCCTAAACATTTATGTGTACAAGGTAATAATAATACAAGCAAATTTTCCTTGCGCATAGCGAAGAGTTAGTTTGCTAGTTTAGTCAAGATGTTATTCTGTCACAATATAATGTCTTCGTCTTCACGCTTTTGTAACTAGTCGTTTAGATTACTGCAATGGATTGTCATGTGGTTTACCGAAATCGCAGAAAAAGCTGCTGCTCGACTTGTCTTCAATATTGGAAAATAATCTCACGCATTCAATTTAAGATTCTGTTGTCGACTTTCAAGGCTATTCATGGACTACTATGATCTTATAGTGTCCCCGATTAGTTGACAAATTGTCTGATAGAAAATGTTACACTAAAATAAAGTTTCTATCCTATCCTATCCTATCCTATCCTATCCTATCCTATCCTATCCTATCCTATCCTATCCTATCCTATCCTATCCTACCCTATCTTCGTTTAGTTTACGCTCAAATGACAGTTTGCTTCTGTAACATCTACAATGTAAAATGTTGCCGGTACTTGGAGCTAGATCATTCACGGCAGCCTCTCCACAGCTCTGGAACAAATTACTTGCATCTCTTCGTGCAATCAAATCGATCTCAATTTTCAAACAAAGACTTACGACTTTTCTTTTTCAGGAAGCTTTTTAATAATTTAAATGATATTTGTAATTTGTTTGTAAAGCGTTGTTGATCAGTACTCCTGCTAAACAGCGCTATATAATTTTTTAGATTATTTGAAAACCGATCGTATATATCTAGCTAATTGAAGGAGCTCCTAGACGACAAGCATACGGATAAGAAGCAAGAAACAAAAGTACTGACCTGTTCTATAGCTTTTGTAAGAGAGCTGCAGTTTTCAAGTATCGATGTGAAAATGACGAGGAATATGACAAAAGATTATCGGTTGTTTGTTGGTATATCCTTGTTAGTAAAAATATATAATCGCAAATAACCTTAGTGTTAATACAATGAAATAATTTAATGACTTTGTTGGTACAAGGCTATAATTGAATTATATGTCAACAAACAACAAATTTGACGAGTTTATGTACTACGCGTGTAATTAGGACGACATTAACATAAAGAGTGGAACACTCAACACCTCTGTCATTTCTACCTATAATTTTAATTCTAACATATAAAATTCAATTTCCGGGTGTAAATGATCCAATCTTGATCTTTAATGACTTATCTGGCTTCACCCAATGAGCGTCAAGATGTAACACAATGATTTTCGCACTGTTCTAATCTTCGCGCAACTCGTAAAGATATGTGATTAAGAAAAAACTATTTACAAAACTGCTTCGGCTCTGGGCTCAACACTACAATCTTTCAGCCGGCTACAACATTGTTCCTTTGTGGAGTCAAACTTTGCATAAATTCGCGGAAAAAGGGCACATAAGCAATAACGATGTATAGCGATATACTTCGACTCCATTCCCCTTCTTCTCATTATGTTTTCCTCAAACTACTTGTGAATCATTATTAAACTACTTTCCATTCAATGCATCTCAGAAGTTGCAAGCAAATGCAAGTCCGACTAGCTATCTTTACACAAAAGATATTTCTAATTAGTAGATTTTCCGACTTTTTCCATACATAGTATTGTAGTCAATACGTTAAATGTTAACAAAGTGCACTTCAAGTAGTAGAAAACTCTGTTATGTATTTTAAATATTATGTTCTAAACGACCTTCAATATTGCAATGAAAGGGCTCTCAAGGTGTAATTAAAATAGGTTTATACATTTTTTGATGACAATATAATAGGTGACAAATACATTACCAGCTCCTTCTGTTTACGCAAATATAGTTTCCCCTCAAATTATTCCAGTCGAGTTTTCAATTGTAAGTTTCCCTGGCGTTTACAATTTAGAATTTTGAAACTGCTACATTAAAATAGCATCAGATAATATCTACAACAGCAACATATAAGTACATAAACCATTTATGAAACAATCGGTTGCCAATATCTTGTGTAAAATTAGTATTTTTGCAACAAAATGTCAAAGTAAACACCACTAAAGTCACTTGATTTCGTTGATTTGTCATTTTCGTGCATCTTAGAGATAGTTGCCTCATTTCCATTAAGTTTCCCCAATCTAATAATATGCGAATTTGTGATGTTTGATACAATATATTGTCATTGTTGTAACATGTATGGAACCTAAATGTGACAAAGCTAGTTAAAAGATAATTACGTTGGTTCGGCCTAATTGCTCCCTGTCATACATTTATAGTGGCCGATTTACACGTTACGATTTATCGGCCAGATTTGAGCCGCTAATTAGGTTTTAGAAAAAATAACACCTGTTCAACAGCTGTTCTATTTACTTGGCCAATCAGAGCTCAATATATAATTACAAAAATCGGCCCGATTTGTAAAAAATCTGTCACAGAGCAACAGATTTTTAGAATCGGGTCGATTTTTCAGCACGATTTCATACATTTTTTAATGAAAAAATTGTAGCGTGTAATTTCGCCTTAACAAAACAACCGGTTCTTTATAGCAGCACTCTTCTGCTGTATTCTTAACTGCTAAAACAATAAACAAGACTTTTTCAACTGACTTGAAACAGAAAACATTGTTAACTCAGCTAAACGAAAGCGGGTTATCGGTGATTTGCGTTTGATAACTTGATAAAGTGTCTCCCGCCTAAGGAAACGGAATTTTGTTTTTCACAGCGAGAGAGAATAAAAGTATCCAAGTGTGTACCAAAAATAGCCTGAATAATAGAATTCATAGAATTCACTAGTATTAAGCAGTTGTTGCTGCCGCAGCTGCTGTTTATAGACATCTCAATAACCGAGTGGGAGGTATATGTACGGGATAATATTTTGCCCGAGGTCTTGATTCTACAAACCGAAGTCTATGCGACAGACCAGGGCCCAGTTGTTCAAAAGCCGATTAACACTAACTCAGGGTTATCTCTTAATCCATTTTTGTATTTACTACCTTATAGACTGGTTTGGGCTGCCATTTTGGGGTTGGCAATTGGGTTTCCAATGAAAGACTCGATAGTATTTTATAAGCACCAGAAATATATTCCAATGCCGAAGAAATTGCTTTTGAATTTGGCTTAATCCAGGATTAAAGTTAACCATCTTTTGAACAACTGGGCCCAGGGACCAAATATTCTTCAGTACATACCCAGCAAACGAGGTTTTTGTTTCTCTTGCTTATTAAATGCAGTCTATGCGACAGACCAGGGACCAAATATTCTTCAGTACATACCCCAGCAAACGAGGTTATTTTTGTTCTATTGCTTATCAAATGCAAAATAAACATTCGAGTTGCCGGTCCGCAAACCCGTATAGCGAAAGGTCTGTACGGTAAAATACAGACCTGGCTTTCAGCCAATCACAACGCAGGGATTTAGTTACAGACCTGGGAATCTAGCTTGCGATATAATGATAGGTAATGTTGGAATCAAGAATCCAGAAGATGGAATCCAGAATCCAGAATTTGGAATCCAGAATTCGGCCAATTTTCGACTGATTTTAATTAGAATCGGAATCTAGTGATTTCATAAACACGGATCCAGGATATTTAAGCTGGGATACAGAATCAAAAAGGTGTGATTCCAAAATCAACGGTGTCCATGTATTATGTTACATGGGGCAAGTCGAGTGTGTAAAATGATTTAGATTGTCTAAAGAATAAGAATGATAGCAATCCATTTTTATCATTTACCCTCATTTACTCTAATTTGCTCTATATTGACGTTGTTCTCATAGCCTGAAGAGTACTTCGTTTACAATCTTAACAACAACAACAACAACAACAACAGCAACAACAATATTTTATTTGCACTCAAATGTATTATGAAAGAGCAAGAGTCAATGCTTCTGTTATCTGATAACTGGAACAGCAATAGACTGCTATTGTTAATAATATTAGCCTTATTGATGTAATTTTATAGTTGGAGCACCCTACTGCAAATGACGTTTGGTGAGTAGGTCTACTCAATAAAGATTGTTATTATAGAACTACAGCATTTCACATTATGATGTCTGTGGATTAGTGATTACATAAAAATCATTACTAGATATGCTTGGCCTACATCAACCCATAAACTTGGTCATTATTAGATTTACAACTTCACAAAGCAATAACACGATCATTTAACGTTTACTTTTATAGAGACGATTTCGCTTCACTGTCAAAAGATTGATGCAAATGCAATGACAACGACAATGCGATGCGATAGGAAAAGCTAGGGATTGGATAAATCTGTTGTCGCAACAATTACGAAAATATAGTCATCCAATCAGATGGTCACGTGACAGACGTAAACCAATCAGAGATGAAACTCGTCACATTGTCATTGTCGTTGTCATTTGCATTTGCAATACATTATGGCGTGTACGTGAGAGGAAAAAGGCTGCCAGTACTCAACACGTGTCAAAATTCTCGCAAATTTTATTGGTCAAAAAGTCGCTTTGACAATGCAATGACAATGCAATGACAATGAGCTTTTGACAGTGAAGCGAAATTGTCTCTAATATAAAATGTCACAAAATCAAACCAGTGATGAATCCTGGGGGCCAAAGTATGTATGTTTCTGCAGTGTGTTTAACATGACATTGCTATATGTAGATACGAAAACAATGAGAACCCTACTAAATTGGTTAATACAAACAACACCCCCTGCTACATGTATGTAAGGTTACTACACGCAATGGGAAACCTTTGTGAATTATGATAATTATATAAATAAAAAGGGATAAGGGTTGAATTAGAATAGAATCTAGAGGTTGTTCGAACAGCATAACATACTACATCAGACAGATCACGTGTCCAAAAATCACAAGTGAATAACACTTTGTTTGACTATCACTTGCTTGTATTCCTGCCAATATCCTCTGCCCAGTGTCGGCACTGTTTAAATCCAGAGGAATTCAAACTTCTTCTTCCATGATCCAGTTGAGGAACTATAATTTTAATTTTCCTTTTCTTCATATTCATTAGAGAACGAACACTATTGATTCTCTAAACTTTTGAAACCTTGTTATAATAATGTTTATTATGAAATATCAATACCAGTAGCTGTGAGTTACATGTATGTAACTCAGAGTTTCAGATATTGGTAATTACATAACTGTTATATATTTGCTACGTTTTGCAGTGGATATGTGACAGCCAGAGAATAGAATGTGTACATGTCTGTAAAGGTCACTCACAAAGTGTGGACTCTGTAGCAGTTAACCCAAATAAAACAAAGGTAATGTATTATGATTTGAACAGGTTTATATTAAATAAATTTGACAAGTTTATTTGAAGTACTTAGAAGTTATCTGCATATAGCATAATATTTGGGGGATTTTATTTGTTCGCAATTTTGGAGGAATTGTCAAGAATATGATCCTGTTTTTACAAATATTATAATTTTGGGGAAACAAAATTTAATTTGTTTTCTATATTATTTGTTTTGTAAAAACTGCCAGAATGTTTTTAATTTTGCAAGATGTTATAAGTAGATACAACATACAATAATGTTTTTTTGTGAAATATAACATTAATATTCATTGGGCTTTTGTGTTTTGGCTACCAACGTTTTGTATAGTTTAAGTGTTATCTCTACTTGTACATGATATATATGATTTTATATCATAAATATTTGTTATAACATAATTATGTTGAACACCTGTTTTTCTTGCCTGTCAGCTTCAGTCAAAAAGAAAGAAAGTTATGATATATTTTCAAAAGTGAAATTATAATAAATCTGTTAAGAGCAAAGAAAATGTTTTTATTGGAAGGGACAACCACACTATGATGCTGTAAAACAATACAATAAACAGTGTGATGGTATCTTGGTCAGTTAGTCATAAATTCTAATATGACAGTTTAATTTGTCTGTTTCAGTTCTGTAGTGGCTCTTGGGATAAAAAGATCAAAGTTTGGTCAGCAGGTAAGAAAATAGAAATCCGATAAAAGCTATATTTTGGATTTTTCTAAGGCAGTGAGGTTAAATTGTTAATAATGAACATTACGTACCAGTGAAAAAGCATAGCCGATCGACGATCAAAACATGAATGCAAAAACAAGTAAAATTAATTAATTAATTAAAGCCAAATTAATTGTATCATGTCAAGTAATATTTACTGTGCAACTTTTCAAAATTGCAGAAAAGTGGAGCAATGAGGACTTTCTCAGTTCTGTTCAGTAAACACATGCTTTAAAGAAATATATTTTGTAGACAAAAACATTTATTCAGCTTTTTTTTAAAAAAATATTTCCAAATGTTGCACAACTTACATTAAATTTAGCTTCCATTTATACATTCACTCGATCAAGCAGTTTTACACTACTCTAGCTATGTACAGAGTACAATACTTTGTGTACTCTTTATAATTTCCTCTCATGGCTACGCCACTCAAGCAAAATTAAAAAGTCAGATCTGTTCATGCCTACAATTAATCTTTAATTGTTTCTGAAACCAATCGAATACTTATACAAACCCTGAACACTTAGAAACACTTCTGAAGATATGTGAGCACATCAGAAGATTCATGAGTTGATCAGAAATTGTCCAAAATAATGTTTAGTTTCACAAATTTCCATATAATTATGTTCAAAAGGTAATGTAAAGTAATTTTGACATTAACTGAAGCTGCCGGTATCAATAGAACCTGGTGGTGCACATTTTACCCCTTCACGCTGCCAGTGCTCTGCTTTAAGGGTATTTAGAGCTCAATCATGATCAACCTAAATGGAATAGAGAGAAGTCGAAACAGACATGAAGTCACCGAGGATCAAACCTGGACCTCTCGCATCAAAAGGCCACCTGTTCAAAATATTTTCTGAACCGTTTTGACTATTTCTGATTACCAAATTTCTCCAAGGTTCTTCAAAACATTTCTAAGATGAAGTATCATCATCATCATTACTGTTATTATAATTATTAGTATTGTTTTTTCATCTTTACTGGGTAACACAGTATGCCCAAGATTTGATTATTTCTAATTCTATAGTCCCAGATCCTAGTGCTTCTGATGAACCAGATATAGACAGTGGGAAAGCTACAAAGAAGCAGCGAACTTATGACAAGAAAGCAACAACAAGGGTATGTTCAGCAGCTTTTTTGTTATTGACTGTCATATGCAGACAGAGGGAACAAAGTATATGCTTAGGACTTACAGTGTTCAAGGTATGCTGCAGGAGGAATGTCTTCTGGCAGCAGGACCAGGAAATATTCTTAGGACTTACAGTGTTCAAAGTATACTGCAGGAGGAATGTCTTCTGGCAGCAGGACCAGGGAATATTCTTAGGACTTACAGTGTTCAAAGTATGCTGCAGGAGGAATGTCTTCTGGCAGCAGGACCAGGGAATATGCTTAGGACTTAAGGTTTTCAAGGTATGCTTGAGGAGGAATGTTTTCTGGCAGCAGGACCAGGGAATATGCTTAGGACTTATAGTGTTCAAGGTATGCTTGAGGAGGAATGTCTTCTGGCAGCAGGACCAGGAAATATTCTTAGGACTTAAGGTTTTCAAGGTATGCTTGAGGAGGAATGTTTTCTGGCAGCAGGACCAGGGAATATGTTTTGGACTTAAGGTTTTCAAGGTATGCTTGAGGAGGAATGTCTTCTGCAATTATTTTAAATTTATTTGAGGCAACAGAATATATAGATCTTAGATGGGGAGATTTAGTGGGGGGGGGGGTGTTTTAACTTGAAAAATGTAGACTCCCCATTCTAGATCAGCTCCTGTAAGAATGTTATTTGTTTGCACACAGACACCATTAATGACACTGTCAGGACACACAGAAGCAGTATCTAGTGTTTTGTGGTTGGACAGTGTAGAGGTGTGCAGTGCAGGATGGGATCACTGCATCAGAATATGGGACGTTGACGCAGGGGTCAATAAACACACACTGGTGAGTGACACAGGCACATCATTAAGGTTATCACTAGCTTCATTTAGATTTCAAACTCATCAACTTCATGAGGTATTCAGTCTATGTATCTGTTGCAGTTTGAAAAATTTCAAATATATATTCAGTTTCTTAGCTGTTGGTAGTCACAAAAAAAATCCAACAAAGAAAATAATAACTACCAACGGTTGGCAGGAATGGTTTGGGTATTTATTGTCAAATATGGTACATATTTTACCTTTCCAGATACTGACTGTGTCTAATCTAACCTTTCACTTAATTACTACTGCCAGCACCCGCCTAAACTTGCATGTAACCTACGACCCATAACCTTTCTTATGACCAATCAGAATCTGTGATCCATTTAGTTCAATTTATCTTTGTGACCTATCAGCAATGACCTGTCAAATCAACAATTGATCTGTTGAACATGTTGTAAAATATCTGTCACATAACCATGACCGACATTTAATGTCAGATCTGTTGCTCAACTGTTCTCATGACCCATTCATCAGACTAGGCCAATCATGTGACATTTTGCCCTTCTTTCCAGGCCTCCAATTGCCTTACTGCTATGTTTTCTAACTTTTCATTAGCTGCCAGGAGTTCATGTTCATTGTTTACTATATCCAGACAGGGTCCAAAGTGTTCTGTGGTATTGCGTACTCACCACTTTCCAAGACCTTAGCTTCAGCATCAGCAGACAAGTATGTCAGGTTGTGGGACCCAAGATTAAAAGGTAATATAATTGTATAGATATATACTGTAAATGAAAACCTGCCTTTTGCACTGTACTATTTGTCAATTATCATTTGAAATTGAAAAAAATTGGCATTTTGCAGTTGAAAACAAATTTGCCAATTTACCATTTTTGTAATTGAACAAATTACCAATTTAGCATTTTGCAGTTGAATAATTGCCAATTTAGCATTTTTGAAGTTTAAGAGAATTACCAGTGGAGCAATTTTCAGTGCTACTAGATAGTTGTTTTTTTTCCTAGTTCTAACTTAGTTGATCAGTGGCATGTTACATGTTACTATTTACTGAAATTTCAAGATAAATGTTCTAGGCGATTTACAATATAATAATATAATATAATATAAAATAAGTAAATGTAAATTAATAATATGCTAAAATTAATAATAATTTAATAAATATTAATAAAAAGTAAAATACTTGTTAGTGATTGTTAGAGCCGGAGTCAAGTACAGTTCTCAATGTACTGGTTAAAGCTAAGGTACTTCTGGGAGGAAACTTGGTGCAAAATACATGATTGTATAAATGGTTCATTATGATACCAATTTAACAGCTAATCCATTTTCCTTTTCAGAGGGTACAGTTGTTAAGAACACTCTAATATCCCACGAAGGCTGGGTCTCATCAGTAGACTGGTCACCAGTTAACGAGTACGAGCTGGTTTCAGGATCCTATGACTGCACTGTAAGACTGTGGGACACGCGGAGGTATTCACTCTTGGCCTTGGCTATACTAATAACCACAGCTACATTGTTTTCTCCTATTTCTGGGTACAACAAAGTTTAGTGAATTTAGTGATTTTGGGGAATCTTGCGAATTAGTTGTCACGTTAATTCAATCTCATTAAATTTATTATATTTTTAGTAAAAAAGTAAGTAAGTAAGTAGCTTTATTTAAGTGTCAAATCTTCTAGCTAATTTTCCTTTGCAGTGAGAAAGGATCTCTGATCCAATGCATTAAATAATGGATTTCATCGCCAACATTAGTACCAACATTATATCAGAACAAGTATCTCTTACCATGATTTTGTTTATGAACTCTAACAAATTATCGTCTTTCCTGTGAACGTACTTAAACTTCAAAATGATATTTACACATACCATCATATGTTATCGCAACTAATAGAATATTAAAAACTTGAGAGCAGTTTTCATCAATGTCTTCATTTGGCAAAATCTATTGATTCAGTTTATACTGATATGTTATTTTTTATTGTTTCAAATTGTAAGCTACTTCAGTGTCTTTGAATTTTCTTAGAAAAAGGCACTTAAAATCTTTATTATTATTATTAT
>JANVCH010137392.1:0-12903 GCA_025505405.1 Epizoanthus rinbou | reverse complement strand
CTAGGGGGGGTTGGGGTTGGGCAGACATTATCTGTGCCCATTAGTATAAGTGCAGGTTTATATAATGGACATTCATCACGTTTTTAATGACAATCGAAATTCGTTGACGTTAGCACTTTTTCAATACCAGAATGGAAAGAGCAGGTCGAAGTAGGTAAGAATGTATGGCGAGTGCATGGAAATTTTGTCAAACATATATTATTATCTGTAAATTATCTGTAAAATGTTTTTAAAAAATCCGACGCTTAAAACCCCCACATTTTCACTACTTACCAACTTCGACCAGCTCTTTCAATTTCTGGTAATTACAAAGCGCTAGCATCACGATTTCGATTGATGTTTAAAACTTAAAATTGATGTGTTATGTTTTCCCCCCTCGAGAGTGGAATAGACTGCAAAATAGTCTCTTTCTTTTCCAAAAAGTCCGAAAATCGATCCCTGAGCGAGGTTTGGAGGCAGTGTTTTGCAGTCTTATAGTGGAAGGGTTAAGCTGACATTCCGAGCTCTAGCCCTGCATCAGAGCCGGTTTGGCATTAGTTCCATTAACCAGCTAATATTTACGAAGGGATTTTAGGGTTCGGAATAACTTTATGTAATTTTTCTTTACAGATACTAAATGTGTATCGATACTATTTTGCAACACTAAATGGCCACACATTGCGTGATCTTTTATTTCATATATATTACAACTTTGCTTATATTTACAATACTTAGCAATCACTTTTGCAGCAGTAGAGGGATGTCTTAGATGTCCTTGAAACTCAGGAGAGCATCGCTTTATTTGTTATATAATATAGTTCTCCAATTTAGATCTTATGAACCTTTCTCAGCCATTGTCAGTGATTTGCCAGGCTCCGTCGACTCTCAATTCATGCAACATTAGTACACACAATCTCACAAGACATCTTCTACGTCACTTTGGTCCTGAAATGCGATTTTAAAAAGCCCCGAATTGCCTATATTATAAAACAGTTTTAACGAAACAACTGTAGCAGAACACAGGAGCCAATATTCGCTTGATTAGGTAAAAAACAGACAGTGAAATACTTTCTAAACGCGAGAATAATGGGGAGCCTGTGTACATACTCTCCAAGGTCAATTTGCAACTTAATTCTTCTGCAGGAGGGGAAACCAGCTGTTGCCAAACAATAGTTTCGGAGCAATTTTAAAACTTGATACGATTTTCATTTTTAAAATTGGTCAGACGCCGTTCATGGGTCAAGCATAAATGTTGTAGCTGCCTCTGATGTACTGTGGTAGAATATATAAAACTAGCAGAGACCCGTGCCACGAAACCCAAAACAGCTCAATATTAACAGATTTTCGATTTGGGATGCAGTATATCGTTTCCATCTTTAATCGAATTTCCAATGTATTAGTATAAAATACTTAGCTTAAATTATTCATATTTACTGTTCACTGATTGTTGTTCATCAGGTTCCTAAATAATTTAGTATTGTGTTACTACATGAAAGAACATTGCAATTAGGACCAAAAAAAACGTTTACATTTCTATTGCAGCTTTAACTAACTAAACAATAGAGAATGCGTTCATGTTGCAACAAGAAAGAACACAATTAGCAAGAACTTCGATATTTAAATTTCTACTGTGGCTTTAACTAATTGAGGGAGCATGGTAAGCAGCGTTCCACACTGACACAGATCGCGTGTTATTATACAGGATGTATCGTTATCATTTTAAGGATATGGTCAAGTGTGTGGAACGTGTTGTAGCGGTATTGGTTCACCGGCGCCAGGTGCATTGTGTTCGACCCTAGAAGGACCACAACAGCGGGAGAATACTTATTTGATGCCCTGGCGATAGGACGAACAGAAGATAAAATATATCACGGGGTTGATGGCATGAAATATAGTACGGGAAATATTTACAATATGAAAGATTTTCATCATAATACAATAGTTTATTACATTGGAGCCTTCACTAAAGAATATTATAAAATATAAAACTTCAAAGGTGCCCCAAGTCATAATGAAAGCAACAACTATGGTTAGGAACATTGTTGTTAAACGGATGTTCTGTTTCCTTCTCCTTGTCACTTGGGAGGAGCTCGAATTCCCTGGCACCTTCTGTCGTATTAACTTGACAATAATCACGGGATACAGGACAAGCATGGTGAGTAGGGGGAGGGCGAGAACGAGTGTTTGGAAACTGACATAGTATATCAGATGGTTTTGCGTTGTCATATTGTAATAGCAGTAATGGTTTTCTGACTGAAAACTGAGAAAGCGAAGAATTGGACAAAACACGACAATCGGCACGAGCCAAGAACAGACCAGCAGTACAACACGTGTTCTTCTTCTCTCTAGCCTCGCTCTCATGGGGAATGCTACTGCGTAGAATCTGTGGACTGTAATAACTACAAGGCTTGACATGGAGACTCCAATAGACACACCAAAAAGGAAACTAGTTAGTTTGCACAATATTGAGCCAATTGTCTGAGGTAAGATACCGGCATCCTTGCGATAAAGTAACATATAAAATATCAGATCCATGATTGGTACACACACATCTGATACAGCCATGTTAACTATGAAATAGTTCGTTGTCGTTCTCAGTGTCTTGTTATGATACACAGTGAGAATGACCAAAATGTTGCCAATAAAAGATGCAACACTGCACACAATCTCTATATATAATTTATAGTCGTCAAGAATGTCCCTGCGGTCCTCATCACAGCCGGTTGAGGATATGTTCTGCAGTGTTCCGTTCTCTCCTAACATCTCTTCACCGGGTATTGATCACTGAAACTGTTCGCTGCTTCCTCAATGGTATAAAAAAAAATCCGTTACCTGAGGGAAAGTGAAACAGACGATGCATATATTAGTAGCTAATATTTTCTAATCAGTAAATAACTGAGCAAAACTTTTAAAATCTCGACAAACAAGTATTAGGGAGAAAATGTGAACAGTGTTAGAAATCTACGTTTAGATTCTATTAAGGAATAACAGGGACAACAGTCGAAGTGTCAATAGGAACATCTCTGTTCCATTACTTGAGGCGATAGATTTTTTGACAGACGATTATTTTCTTCCTGAGACCTCTAACCCCTTGAATTTATTTAGCCTAGCTAGTAACTGCATGGTTGGTGGTTTAAGAAGCAGTTCTACACGTTCAGTTAATTTTAAGGTAAAAGTTGTAGAGTATAGTGATTGATGCATTACGAATTTTAACAATTATTGGACAAAGTTGAACAAACATCGTGATCGATGAGTGACGTATGGCAAACCCGAGACGTCAAAAGTCATGAAATCTGTCGATCACAAAACAAACTTATACAAAACAAACGTATACAAATCAACCGGCCAAAGCCAGCACGGTTAAAATCGCCGATATCATTCCATCGCCGTTATCATGGACTACAAGAATTTTACACTTTGGATAAGAGGTTTGAACTAACTAACTTTACTCATTTGGTGAATCCTGTAAACTGCAAAGATATAGGAAGTGTTCCCCTATGTTAGTACCATCTGGTGTAATATAATTCCTCATTTCTGTTTCTGTTTAAATTATGAGCACTTCAAAAAGTATGTATTTTATATATATACGTTAATACCTCCTTATAAGAAATAAGTAGACTAGAATACTTACAAACTAGACGAGAACATTAACATCTTGGTAATTAGATCGCGTAGCTTTCTTTTTCGTTTTTATCATTAGCATTTCTTAAAAGCATTTTAGTCATTCTATTTTCGTGTTTTTATTGTACTTTTTAAGACCTTTCAATTTGCACATCTACAAGATTGTTGAGCCAGTGGGAACTGTGTTCTGGACAATATGCCGGATGTTTATTCAAGATTCCAGAAATAGAATATGTCAAGTATTGACGCAGAGATGATATTTGAGATCGTTACCTTTCAACGTTATCAAGTTTCTAACTAAAACTAATACGTTCAGTTTTTAAAAGGCAAAAATTGTATAGTAGTGATTGATGCATTACAAATTAACAATTATTGGACAAAGTTGACCAAATATCAGGATCAACGTTAACTTTGGATAAGAAATTTGAACTAACTAACTTTACTCGTTTTGTGAATCCTGTAAACTGCAAAGATAGGAACTCTTCCCCCATGTTACCATCTGGTGTAACAATACTCCTCCATTCTCTTTTTTATTGCAGGATGAACATTTAAATATACTTAATTCCATATATAAAATAAGTAGATTAGAATGCTTACAAACTAGGCGAGAACAACATCTTGGTAATTAAATCGCGTAGCTTCCTTTCTCGTGTTTTTATTGCACTTTTTAAGCTTTCTAGCTCTTTCAATTTGCACATCTGCATGATTGTTGAGCCAGTGGGAACTGTGTTATGTTCAGAGAGACAAGATGGCGGATGTTTATTCAAGATTCCAGAAATAAAGATATGATAAGTATTGACGCAGAGATGATATTTGAGATCGTTACCTTCCAACGTTGTCAAGTTTCTAACTAAAACTAATACAGAAGGAAAGTTCGAGAACAACAAAAATGCACCTTGTGTTTCAAATCCAAGTTGGACCATCACTGTGACGTGCGTGTAATATGATAGCAGGAACACGGAGCAGTTTTGTGGTGTTTGGGGTCCAATTATAGGAAGTTACTAGCTTCTGTCTGTGTACAGTTTCAGGGACAATTTGTTGCCTCAAGTTGCTTCAGTATGTTGGTATAGTCCCCACTAAATATGAGCAACCGGCTGAGCTCCAACATCAGTCAATATTCATGGCTGGATAACTATAATGTTGAACCAGGACAATACTTGACTGTTGAAAGTCTACGTTGTGGACGATCTTAAATGAACGAGCAAGAAGTTGTTTATCTTCTACTTTTTGATTGTCGATATACAGTTGAACGCCGATAATCCAAGCTCGGATAATTCGAAGTCCCCGCTAATTCGAAGTAAAACTCATTCCCCTTCAGCCCTTGGTTTTGACTTACTTTTGTTGAGTCATTTTACGTCGGATAATTCGAAGTCGTTGCTTATTCGAAGTAATTTCTGTCTGCTTGGACTTGATTTTACCCCGATAATTCGAAGTTTAATTGCCAAGCTGAATGAAAAACAACAGACGGTGTCAGATCAGAGTTTATCCCGAGTTTAACAATGTTTTTATCCAGTTAATACAGTCTGAGATTGTTCTCTGACAGTTCACAGTCCGTTTATCCTAGTTTGACTAATTCTTAAGAACTGGTTTGTTTAAGAAAGCGACTGCCAACATTTGAAGAACGTTTAGCGACAACCAATGGTTGAACAATGTTTAACTTTCGCTGAGAAATTTCTGAAAAACGGTTTCAATTACTGATGAAAAAGAAAAACCGTGTTAAAAACAATCAGATTCATCAATATTGTGATAATAATGTAAATAGAGGTATACAAGGGCGAAACTGGTGTATTTATACTTGACCCCGATAATTCTAAACCCCGCCAATTTGAAGTATTTTTCGTTTCCCTTCAGAATTCGAATTACCGGGGTTCAACTGTAGTTGAAAAGGCCATTACTCGTACATCAATAAGTTGTTTTCCAAAACGCCAGGCATTGACGACATACATCACACCATAATATTAGGGTAGTTTTCCAACTGGAAATATTATGTTTGCTTATTGAAAGTTATTGACAGCGAACCCACTTCTGTGTTTAATACACAATACCTATTTGTTGTTTTGTCAACATCACATCCAAACTGATCGCTTCATCTCGCTTTTCAATTCTAAGCCACTCCTTCGACGGTCCTCACGAGTTGATATTTACATTTTTTGTGGAAGTAACGCCGCTTAAAACTATGCGGGTTTTTTATTAACATTGTCAAAAGTTTGACGACGGATCAGCATTTTGGAGGATAAAAGCAGAACATGGAATATCGGAGTTAGCGCAACAGAATAGCCAGTTTTGTTGAACGGGAACTTCCTAATATTTTGATAACCAGCTTATAACCTGCAACGAATCTTCAGATATACATAATAGTAATGATAATAATAATAATAAACTCAATATTTTTTTTTAATAAAATTGTGTACAGCCCATTAATTGCTGGTAGACTGTTTTGAATGGGGACCTTCCTGGTGTTCATGATTGCTTACAGTTCAAAAGGCTATACTATAAAGGTTATACTATACGTTCTTCATATGTCAAGAAAACGAAGCTCAATTTAATCTGGCGTCAGTTTTTTAATTTCATAATATGAAAATTATATTAAGTCTAAAATTTCACCGTATTCAATGATGGGATTAAAAACGGAGGAAAAGGTATGACGGAAAAATCAATGCGGATATTGACGATAAACAGAAATATTTCTGCGATTAAAAGTGGCCTAGAGTTGATTCAAATTGTAGCTTGAATTCCTACTTCTTTCGACGTTTCAAGTATAATAATTTATAAAACGTTTCAAGTTTGTTATCTTGTGGCCAATGTACAGCTTATAGTTCATGCATATACTCCTGTGTCACGTTTCGCTCACACGCTGACAATCGTCTGCAGAAAAGAAATATGGTTTTGCACTGATAATCGTAATACAATGTAACTTTAATTGATAATCGGGCCCTGAGCAACAGAATCGGTTTCCACAGAATGAGAATACCTTGTCCAGATGGTTTTATACAGTTTCTGTGTGTACCAATCTAAAAAGTTGATTTGTTAGGCAAGAGTTGATTTCAAATTTAACGAAGACAGTCTCATCGCAGACATTAGCTCGGCTTCAATCAAGGAAAACACTTCATAATGAATAAAACGACCACTTATTAGCAGGTTATGTGTTTTTCTCCCACTTCTTTATACGTCAATTGGCATTCGTTTCGCTTTCCATTAGTTTTCCTATTGTAAACGCCAAGTTTGGCAGTATGATTCTACGGAATATCGATTAGTAAATAAGGAAGCAGACCTTGGAAAACGTGAGAAACAAAAGATATAAACAAGGATGTGAAACTTGAGGAATAATCAATATTCCTTGGTTATAGCTGTAAATATCTACTATCTTCTAACATATCGAGTCGTAGTCTAATTAATATCGATTAGCGAATTTTGTACCACGGTAACTGAAGTAAACACTTATATATTATAAGATCAAAATGCTTATTTCAGCGATTTGGCGACGCCATTACAATTAGCAAAGTGCTGTAGAACCCGTAATTGATTCGTAACTTCTATAATCATACAGTAACAAAACTTTCTCAGTTCTGATTGGTTGAGAGGAGTGCAGTTCATTTGAAATTGAGTGCAGATTTTTAAAAATTGAGTGCAGATTTTTGAAATCGAGTGCAGAAAAGTGAAATTGAACGTTGATTGGCGACGACAAAATTGTAGCCAATCAGATCACTGCTACTTGCGCGGATGGCACTGGGAACTAGGTTCGGAACAAACATCCATTTTGTTTCTTGTTGTGAAGAAAATTTTGAGTTTGGAAACCAGAATGTTGATGCAGTTCAAAAGGAAGTTTTATCAACCAAGCATTGACAACATACATCGCACCGCAAACCTTGTTATATAATGAAGTTGAAAGTAATTGACAGTTATTGACAGTTTTTCGCAGCGAACCGCCTTCAGTATCGCGTCAAATGCAACATATCCCTTCCTTCTGATCTCAATATCGCCTGCAAGCCGATCGCGTCAGCACGTATTTCTTTTATAAGTCAGTCTATCCAATGTCCTCCAGAAATGATTTGTCAGTTCATGTAGAGCTAATGCCGCTTAAAAACATTTGGGTTTATCATTAATTATAGTTTTCAAGAGTTTGACGGAGTGGAAGGAAGGATGTTAGTGGGTAGAAGCAGACTGGCATGGATTGTCTGTGTTAGGACAATTGTTTAACCGAAACTTTCAATATTTTGAAGAATTACAAAAGAACATCAGATGCAGATAATGGTAATGATACATAGCAATAAATTTTATGTTTTCAATGGGCGCCCGGTCGAACTTACTAGAGTTTATTGCTTGCAGTTGCAAAGGCAACTACGTACTTCGTTCATAGAGAAAACAAGGCTAAAGTTCATCGGACACCGATTTTTTAGTTTGTTGTTTAAAAAATACGTTTAAGTATGAAATTGCACTATATTTAATGCTACAATTAGAAATGTAGAATAAAGATTATGGAGTAAAATGTAATGCGGATGATCATTATAAACCAAATACTAATAATTTAGTATTTGAAAGTTACCTAACATACCCGCGATTTTTTGTATTACAGCCAGATATTTTGGCTCATTTAGACATTTCAGCTTAATACTGTTCTCTAATTAATAAGATTGCTGTGGTTTGAAAAGAAAAACCTGAAATGAATACAACCGCGCTCCTAGGGTTTACTGAAGCCCTGGCAACGAGATTCAGATGAAGACGGTAGTCTTGTTATGGCTCTGTGTCTTTCCAGCCTCATATTGTTCCTAAATTGTTCTCAAATTTTGCGCGATCTGAGCCTCATCGTTCTTATCAGTAAAGTTGTTCGTATAAGTCAGAATGTAGTGAGGATTTAATTCTTGCAATGCATCAGAAAAAATGTATCTTAAAGCACTATACATTTCCGCAGAATGAGAATATACCTTTTGTCCACTGAGACGGTTTTACCCAGCTGCTGTGTGTAACAATCTACAAAAGTTGATTTGATATGTAAGAGTTGTTTTCCAAGTTATTGAAGACTGAGTTCTCGTCGCAGACATCAACTCTGCTGCTTGCATGGAAAACACTTCACAATGGACAAAGCGCACACTTATTAAATGGCAATATGTTTTCCCCCTACTTCTTTATACGTCAATTGACCGTTTCGCATCGCTTTCTATTATTTACCTTCCACCATATATGGCAAGCCCCAAGGTTGGTAATACAGATGTTAGTTGCTGTTGGGTTTCTATATTGTCTAATTTATGCATGACTCACTCAGCAAAATGTGATATAGGCCAAATATAAGGAAATATAAGGAATTTAAGGAAAAATGACACAATTCTTGGTTTACTTCAGATATGGTTCTAGCCAATATATATGGTTTAATAAATAAAATGTAATAGACCCTGTAAAACACGAGAGCCAAGTTATATAAGTAAGTATGTGAAGCTTGAAGACAATTCCTTGATTCCTTGACTCCTGCAAATATCGTCTAGCTTCTACCATGCCGTGTCGTGGTCTAATCAATATCGATTAGCAATATGTTAACTGACTTGGAAATCAAGAATGTACTGATAATTCTAATTTTTGAAAAGTACCACAAACGTTCTAGCTATTTAAAGAACAATACTCTGATCTGGCACTAATAACACAAAAATTATATCCTGTAATTTTCTTGAACATGTCGACCAACTTGTATTTAATATCAAAAACATGTCTTGTTCAGAGCAGCTGTGAAGCTAACTTTCTAAAGCTGAAAAAACTGATCCGGCTTCTTCCTCTTAGCGTCATCAAATCTCATTTGTGTTATTTTGCTCTTTAGAACTAAGCATAAATTGCAGTAGACATATTTTAAACAAGCCAGTAGATAGGAAATTGATAAAGTAATCAAGAGTGCAATATGCAGTGTTGTTACACGATTGATGGTGCTATAAACATGTTTATCGCTCAATCACAATTACTGCATTCACAAGTTTATTATACTCTTTGTAACGCAAAAGAAGGATTCAGCACCAACATTCTGGATAGAGTAGCTACGACTGTATATTAACTGAAGTGTTTTTTTCTTCTTATAAAAAAAGTATTTCACGTAATAGAACAGAGCAACACAATACATTTCCGCAGAATGAGAATATACCTTTTGTCCACTGAGACGGTTTTACCCAGCTGCTGTGTGTACCAATCTTCTAAAGTTGATTTGATAGGTAAGAGTTGTTTTCCAAGTTATTGAAGACTGAGTTCTCGTCGCAGACATCAACTCTGCTGCTTGCATGGAGAACACTTCACAATGGACAAAGCGACCACTTATTAAATGGTAATATGTTTTTCTCCCACTTATTTATACCTCAATTGACCGTTTCGCATCACTTTCTATTATTTGCCTTCTACCATATATGGTAAGCCCCAAGGTTGGTAATACAGATGTTATTTGCTGTTGGTTTTCATATTTTCTAATTTATGCATGTCTCACTCAGCATTCTTTAACGTAATAGAACAGAGCAACACAATACATCTCCGCAGAATGAGATTATACCTTTTGTCCACTGAGACGGTTTTATCCAGTTGCTGTGTATATAGTTGTTTCCAATTTATCGTAGACTGAGTTCTCATCGCAGATATCAACGCTGCTGCTCGCAAAGGGAACACTTCACGATGGACATTTGCATTACACGAAGGCGTACGTGTACGTGAGAGAAAAAATGCCACCAGTACTCAACACGCGTCAAAACTCTCGCACATGTTATTGGTCAAAAAAGCTGCTTTGACAATGCAATGACAGTCAAGCGAAATCGTCTCTAATAGGTTCGAACTACCTAACTTTACTCATTTTGTGAATCCTGTATGCTGCAACAGTAGGAACTGTTCCCCTCTGTTACCATCTGTTGTAATAAAACTCCTCATTTTTGGTTGTGACTACAGAATAAACACTGCAACGGTAGGAACTACTCCCCCATGTTACCATCTGGTGTACTAAGTATAGCACTTCCTTTAGTGCCGTCAGATCGCTGGATTATTCTGATTACAGATGTTGGGTAAACGTCAAGGCGAAGAAACCTTTACTAACATTCCATATTAAAGACACGCATAGCTTGTGAAGCGCAATATTTTGCTTACAACAGGGTTCTTCTTATGAATAAGTATAAAATTTCAAATACCATAAACATTTCCTGAATAGGTTTCTGAGAAAGTCACGAATGTGGTAACCGAAGCAAACACGTGTTATAAATGTTAATTTAATACCTGCTGTACGAATTGCGGGGTAAATAAAGACTTCATCATATATTTTCCCACACCATCCTATTTCATCACATTCAATTTTTTCTTATCATATCCGATTCCATTCCATCCCATCATATCATATTCCATGCTATTCCTTCATATCCCATCTCACACATACCCATCCCCTTTCATTCAATTTCATACCATTCCATCATACTTCGTCTCATACAATCCAATTCCCTTTCATTTCAATCTATTCCATTATATTTCGTCAGATACTATCCCATCTCAACGAATTTCATCATATCATACCCCATCTCATTCCAGTTCCTCCTCATTCCATTTCTTACCATTCCATCATATTCCATCTCAACACATCCCATCCCATCATATATTGAAAAAACCAGAAAGAAAAACACGTTCCCCTGAGCGAGATTTGAACCCATCTTCCCCGGATTACTAGTCGAGTGTGATGACCACTACACTATTAGGACAACCATGCTGGCAACATGGCAATCTTTCAAGTGACTCTTTTGAGTCGCCCTGAAGGTTTGCTCCACGGTAGGCAGTTTTCTTTGGGGGTGGATGAGAAAGACTATATATAAACTACTGACAAAGACACCTTTCCACCAGGCCTAAGGATCTATTTAAAGATTCACAGATCAAAGGATCAAATTAGTAATGAGAAGGTAGGAGGAACCCCAAGCATGCAGTCTTATTAATATGTATATGAAAGCATATATAGGAGAGAAATCCAACCAATGTAATACATATATTGAATAAAGGAGAAAGAAAAATGTGTTGCCCCGAGCGAAAAAAAAAAGAAAGAAAATCGGCCAATAACTCAAAAGACTCGCTTTAGAGCGTGGTTACTCCTGTATTTCCTGGTAATGCTGAAACGCCAGTTGTTGAATATAGCTTGCCCCATTATTCGTCTGATGATATCGAGAGAGTGCAGAAGATAGCACTCTCCATAATGCTTTTTCACGGCAAGTAAATAGTGTCAACAGTATTTTAATTATTTTCACTTTTTATATTGTATAATCTTTTACATTGTTTTTCACGGCAAGCATATAGTGCTAATAGTATTTTTGTTATTCTTTTAATTTTTTACATTTTACTGTGCGTTCCTTTTTTTGAACAAAACTATTTAACAAATAGATTCCATTTTCCGTGCGTCTGTTCACTAATAGATGTTCAAATGACGTCTTAGCACGGCGAGAGAATCGGAAGTGGCACACGAGCCGAAGACGAGTGTGTCACTGAAGTTCTCGCCGTACGTACAACACTTCTCATTCTAGCAATATTTATTCATGATGTTATTAGGTAATCTACTCTCGCTCTTGTGGATCTTCTGAAGGATAAGACACTCTTGTCAAGCTATAGTTTTTGAGCTGTTAGTAAGTCATGACACAACTTTATAACTCAAGCTTGTAACGTTGAGGTTATTCCAGGTGAAACGATAATTATGCATGGTAGAATGTGGAAAAAACGCTTTTTAAAAAAAAAGTGTATTTACTATATATTTATTCAATATAGCTAGTACAGATGTTTAGTTACAAAAGCGATTACAAATAACAACATTAATGCAGGTGTAACATGAAATATGTTTGTTAATACTAAGATTGATTTTAATCAGTTTTGGAATGTAGATATACTAGTCTCAGATGCTATGGCAGTGTATTTTCAATTTCTAAGCTGTGTTTGAGAAGTTGAATAAATTTATTTATAGTGTATCTTTCTTCCCTTCTAGCTGCTAGGTATATATAAAATTTAACAAGTAAAATGTAAATGTTGAAAGAGATGAAAGATTTCTCTTTTGGCTTATATCCTTAAAACGTTTTGTTAGGGTCAAGGATATGGTCGAGCGTGTGGAGTGTGTTGTAACGGTATCAGTTCGCCGCCAGGTGCGTTGCGTCCGACAGTAGAAGAACGTCAACAGCGGGAGAATATTTTTTTGATTCCCTGGCGATAGGACAAACAGAAGATAAAATATATCACGGGGTTTTTTGTTGTTGTTGTTTATTTTTTTTTAATAAATCATTTTTATTTTGTCATTACATTATTTACGTTATCAATATCCATAGAACATTATACAGGAAA
>JANVCH010137281.1:0-12903 GCA_025505405.1 Epizoanthus rinbou | reverse complement strand
ACACCAAGATGGCCGCCACATACTAATTACAGTAAATGTTTCGAATATTATTTGTCTGATAGCTCGGTTACGGAGTAGCCAATTGCTCCAATATTTCGGATATTTGTATATGTTTACCTGCCCTGTTCAAAACATTGAAAATATTGTTCTAATAATAGTTTTTTCTTGGACACCTTTTTTTGTGAAAACCACCTATAGAGACAAAGTAAAACACAGCAGTTCCAATGTCATTTATAAATACGAAATCAGTAAAACTACAAATACTGCCAAATCATCAGCACCTGACTTGACGAAAGGTAAATGCTAAGGTATAGTGGCTTTGTTCAGACGTGATGTCCAATACGGCACTTGGTCGGTTGGCCGGTATCAATGTGAATGAATGTGAATGAACTGACCCTGAGCTTTGCAGATAAGTATATCTAAGTGGAAAACTGAACGAAAATATGTCATGAATAGCTTTTGCCAGCAGTGTTTATCTGAATTATACAGATGACAAACAAAACGTAACACAGTTACTGATCGTCAGTAACCTAAATCCTATAGGTCGATTGTAGAACATTCTAGGTGGGCACAGTTAAGGCCCCTGTTACACGAGATGGTCGCAAGGCAATTGATAATTCTGCAATAAAAGTACAACTTTCAGCGGTCTCTACTAGTAAAAACAAACAGGGTTTGACAGAAAAGGCGCATGTTCGTCGATAAGACTTTGAAGTCAAAGACATCTGTCCTATGCGTGATCAGCTGCATGAACGACGCAATTTACACTTGATTAGTATTGTTAAATACATTTAACAATACATGTAACATCAAAATAACTTATTCAACAGAAATTAATTCTTTAATATAAAAGCAACATACACTAAATTCCCGAACATGAGTTCAATTCTCTGAAATCCTTTGCAAACAACGTGCAGTGTCTGGAAATTTCATCGATCGCAGCTGTGATATGCATGCGTAATGTGTGCAAATCGATTGAAAATAGCCGTGAAATATAGAACGTGCCAATTCGTAAACGTAATTCTCACAAAATCTTGAAAATCCCAACAATCAAGAAATGACATGATACGAAGCTTCGCTACACGTTCACGGGTCGTCGGCTGGCTGGATGGATGGATCGCAATGTCAATGAGTCTCGATTTTTCTTGGCATACAGTGGAGCGTACCCTTTCAGTACTTCATGTATGCCAAACATTGTGTACCACAAGATTAGTATGCTGCCTTCGGCAGCAATTACATGGCTTTGTTGATAATTTGAAGCAATTCAGGGCACGTAAACACAGGAAAAGGTTAACTCAATGACAGCCGCTTGAAAGCTAGAGGTCCGTACGGCAACTTACGGACCTGGACTTGACCAATCACAGCGCGCAAAATTAACCAGCCATATAATAATTTAATACGCCTCGTCAAGACTCCTTCACTTCTTTGGATGGAATCTTCACATTTCTGTTTTCCTGGGAGCTTCTTTTTTTTCTAATGAACTTTCAAAGGTGTTTAAAAACCGTCTTCTTTTCTTGTGGTGTCCAAAGAACGTGTCCCTTCTTGTTACTAAGTAACACCGCTAGTTACCCTTGAAAACAATCATGTTTGATGCATATTAAATAAAACGTCGTGGTCATTCCAATAGATTTAAAGCTGAAACTAACAATTTTACATCTCTGTAGGATTAGAATTTCGGTGTGTTGGTTCGTAAACACTGAAACATGCTTGAATTCAAGATGATGAAATCGGAGTAGTGCATGTGGATGAAAAACAAATATGGTAAAAATGTGCGTGCAAAGAAGTACACAAATATAAGTATTGGGGTTTAACTCTGAACCAAATATGTTTTTCTTTCCTTAGAAAATATCTTTCAGAATTCACATTTATCACGAACGCCGTGCTAAAGTCGAACCTTGCCACAACGGCAAACCGGAAACCGTTTTCTATTGATCCTATTTTCTTTAGGAAAGCGTTTGTTGTAAATATTTATTAAGGATTTTATATTGTTATTCTTTAGCTTTTCTATGGACAGTTGTCTCGAAAGGGATCAGGTAAACCGTTCTCAATTAAATTGGCACCCATTTCAAAACTGTCTTGTATCCATGTTCTAGCTGATGGCGGAGCTGATCTATGATTACAACGGTGATTAAATACTTGCTTCAGAACAAGTAGTTCTTTATTCTTTCTTCATGGATTGGGAATCGCGTCAACAAGAGAAACATCCAAACGAAGCTTTCATGTTGAAAGAGGGCCCCTTTTTTCACCCAGAAGACAAAAGGTTTTAGTTTCAGATAATCTTTGATAAACACTGAGATCAATTCATGGCTGCTTATAACCCAGTGACCGAAAACCCGTACGGTTATCTATTGGTTGATAGCAAACCCGACACTGACGCGAACAAGCAAGTTTTGAGATGTATTTGGAACTTGTCAACTCTATGTTGGTATTAACAAAATCGGCATTGCAACAACAACAACCGAAATCCAAGGAGATGATATAGATGGACATCTACCACGGATTGATCGACTCGCAGGCAAAACGTGACAGTAACTCTGAACCAAATATGTTTTCGTTTCTTAGAAAATACCTTTCAGAACTAAACCTTTTTCCACCAACGCCGTGGTAAAGTCGATATTTGGCACAAGGGTAAACGGGAAACCTCAAACCGCTGGTCGCGGTTTGCCGTTAATGTGATGCTAAAAGTCTCTAATGACATCAGACTGCACCAGGTTTTATGAGATAAAGTGCAGTGGGTCCCTTTTTATGGCGAATCGCAAAGAATGGAACATTTGTGGACGTTAGTCCCGTTATTCCAGTGATAACAAATGGAAACCTAGAACAAATTGCAACATAAGTTTCTTTTCCAACACACCTGTAATATGACCATGAACAACATATCAAAAATGTTGAAGGGAAATTATTTAATTTGTATTTGCTAAGAAACTAATTTGCATAAATCCAAAATGGCGGTTTGTCGAGTAAAAATGTATGTTGCAACTTTTTCTTGGTCTGAGCAGATAATGACTGGCCTACTTCTTCTGAGCAGTTTCTCTGGATATTACGTTCTTAACGAAGTAGTTCACTTTCTCCCAGCTTCGCCTTGCCAAGACTCCTTGACTTTTCTTGATGCAATCTTCGCATTTCTCTTTTCCTGGGAGCTTCTGTTCTCGAATGTACTTCCCAAGGTGGTTAAAGACCGCCTTCTTTTCTTGTGGTGTCCAAAGAACGTGTCCCTTCTTGTTACTAGTAACACCGCTAGTTACATCTGAAAACAATCATGTTTGATGCACATTAAATAAAACGTCGTGATCATTCCAATAGATATGAAATCCCATAGAGACTTTATACATCTGTCACATATTCCCATACAATTGAAACGTCTTTGTTATACGTGTAATGCAAAATGATCTACTGATTGCACTAAAGAGCAAGACGTGGGATGAATTATTGAGTTTTATAACGGTTACAGAGTATTTGTTCTAAATTATCCATATGTTTACATTCAGTTTGCACCATAAATCATGTAACAATCTAAAAGCAATTATGTACCATTGTTCTGTCTCTTTCCTGTTGTCTTTCCTCGTTTCGCTAATCAGAGGAAGCAAATACAAATTGTAAGTGGTTTATTTTATGCACATCTTAAATTGTTTTCACACAGTTACTAGGATTCACACAAGAACTTGCCCATCAAATTCCATGACAAATTGCCATGCAAACACAATATGAACAAATCATACTGCTGCCACATCAACCACTTTCGTTACAATAAAAGCCAACTGAACAGCAACATGACGTTGGAGACAAAACGCTAATAGACTGGTCCACAAATACCAAATGGGTGGGTTGTAGCGTTGGTAAAAGTGGCAGTTGCAAATATATGGGACCTACCTCACCATAGGAAAACAGTTAACCAACCTCTGGGTGATACATGAAAATTATATAACAGCCCCTTCATTAATGAAATGCCGTAACAGCAGTTACCATGGTGTCACATGACCGGATCCAGATCCGTAAACACCTAGAAATCCGACAGAGGTCTTCAGATTTAGTTACAGACCTTGGAATCCAACTTACAATATAATAATATGTTTTCATTCCTTCATGTTCGCTCGCTTGAGACTTGCTCACTTGCGTGTTGAATATTTAATAAACCATTTCCAAACTACGCTCAATTTCCCGCAAACAATAACTTCAAAGCGAGGCCCTGTGCTACGTTTTCATACATTTGCTGTAGTTTTCGCACAGGACCTTGATTTGAAGTTATTGTTCGCAGGATTAGAGCGTAATTCGGAAATGATCTACTGTACATGAGTTAGTTCTTTTCAAACCCAGTCCTACTGCGTCCTACTGATGGCTCAGTTTTAGTCGTGGTGAAGTCGTAATGGAATAAGGCCAATGATGCTTTAAAAAGAATACAAAACTGAAAGTTCTGAAGAAGATGATGAAAGCTGCGAAGAAATATCTGATGATGAGGAAGAACATAAAAAAAGCACAGAACAACAAATGGGAGAAACAGTTACTTCCCACTAGTCATCATCCATCAGTAGTAGATAGCGTGTATTAGAACCAATCAAATTTCAGAATTTGCATTTGACCATATATAAGTAGATTTCTACTAAGTGCTATAAGACAAACACTAGTTTGTAATTTTTATATCAAGCTCAAAATCAAAAGTAATACATGTACATATCTGCTGTAAAATGGTGGCACTTTTTAAAAAAACAACCAAGGAAACTTTCTATTAAACAATCTGAAGAGGCTTTATTATGCAATACAGTTCTTAAAATCCTACCTACCTCTTGAAGGTGTCAAGTCTTCATTTTCACTACTTTCGTTGCTACTAGTACTCCCATCTGAGAAATCATCATCTAAAATATTGTCAATAAAACAGTGGTCACTGGATACTTCAAAACATCAAACATTGTATCAGTGGGATTGATCACGCATAATAGCTACTACTTGAATTCATCTGTTAACTATTGGAACATGATTTCCATTACTTACAATGGGGTAGCTTTCCTCAATCCCAAGGAAACCATTGTTAATTAATTTAGATCGACCATGATCAATCAAGAATGACCTTAATTGATCTTGCACGATTATGGTTGATTCTTGTTATTACTATACAAATTTAAATAAACAGTTTTACTTGCTTTCTCACGCATTAAACAAAAAGTCGCTAAAAAGATTGCTTTCAACTTTCATACAGTAATAAAGTGGCCCTTTCCAATCGAATATATTTTTCGTTGACCTACTTACATCATCCCTCCAAATTGTCCACGGAAAATCAGACAAACCTCAAATCGAATTTGACATGAGTTTTCCTCACAAAATTCTGCCTACCACGCATCAATTAAGCTAACATACTTGTCCATGCCAACTTCTTAATGGAAATGTGAATTCCACAGTTATATCATGTTACGCTAATGGACAAGAATAAGGTTACTCACCATCAAGGTTCACTTCTATCTGTGAAAGTGTTTTGCCAGCCCATTGTGAGATGTTTCCCTCATCCACAGTTGCAAGAATCTTGCTCACTTTTGCAAGTTCGATTGTTGAATCATGGAGTCGATAATACTCCCTATGAACTCTTATGTCGTGACCCATGTGACGTGCTAACCAATCCAGTTCATTCTCATCAAGGTCCAAGATCTGTGAGGCTGTGGCAATGTATTTCCTTAAACGTGTGCTGGTTATTAGTTCTGGTTGTTTGAGGCCAAGCTTTGTATCTCTTGCAACTTTCTGCAGGCAATCCCACGATCTCAGGTGACTTGTTGAGGTTGTGTTTGCCTTAGCAAACAAATATAGATTGTTCTCACTGATTCCAACCTTCCTCCTTTCATCAACAAGAAGCTGAATAGCTTTTCTAACATCTGATGTAAGGAGGATGGGCACTTTTCGACCCCTCTTTCCCCGTACCTCAACCATATCTAGCCTGTTAAAGGGACAATAAATGCATATTTCAGCAAATAAACGTTCCGTTTATTATTTGTGCTTTCGGCTGCAGGTAAACACCAACGTTAACCAAACTAATCTCATTTTTCTTCTTCGAAAATGTTTAAGATTAAACATAAAAAACGATTGGTTCTTCACAAGAACTAAAAATGTTTCATAATAGTGATGAAACAATGTACTTGCTTGTAACGGTAAGAGAGGGCATTTCGCAACAAGGCTGCCGGACAGGACGGTTCTGAATTATCAGAGGTGTTTCATGTTCTGAGTTCCAATGTATGTTTTAAACTCTTGGGTCATTTTTCACTTAAAATAGGTGGCAAATTCAACAAAAATAGTCAGAAGATTCACCAGCTGCCGGCTCTTATTGCGAACCCTGATTATCATATTTCAAGGTTTAACAGAAGGTAAAATTTAATTACCGGTAGTCAAAATATATGGATTTTCACGAGATTTAGTAAAGATCCTAAGTGAGATTGTCACAACATTCAAATATTGGAACTCAAAAACAAATCATCACAATGACTTTAAAATTTCAAATATACTTTTGATGCCAGAAATTGTAGTTTAGATTTTGAGTTTCGATGACTTCATGTGAAACTATCTTTAAATTGTATATAGTAAATAGCCACACACCTTTTGCAAAGCTCTTTTTCCAGGGGGTCGAGACAATCTTGAAATTGCTGCATTGATTGCTGGCTCCAATTAGGCCGGTTTGTGAAGCTTTCAACCAGCATCTTTGATGCTTCACCTCCCCGTCTCTTGTTGAAGATAACGACTCTGTTTAGGACGGTCTCTGTTAACTGGCCCCACTGCTCAATATTTTCTATGCCAGCGGAAAGGGCACTGGAGATGATTGTTCGAAGATGGTTCCTCAGGATTCCAAGGTCACTAGTTAAAGGAAGGAGGTCAACTTTATTAAACTTTCGAGCCTCCAGTGTCGAAAGGGAATGATAGGAAACTCTGTCATTCCACTCAGATTCCAATAGCTTTTCTAGGTTCCCTTGATCCTGCAACAGGAAACTGTCATTCTGTCGAAGAGCTTGTCCTCTTAGAATACAAACACATTTTTTCAATGCATGACCCAGTTTCAGTGCTAGTGACGGAATCCCAACATCCTTTGTTTTGCCAGAGTCATCGAATCTACACAATTCTCTAACAGCAGCCACAATATCATCAAACTTCCCAGGCTTCATATACGATTTCAGTGATTCTCCAGGCTGGGTGTCTTGGTCTATCTTCTGAAGTTGTAAGAAGAGCCGAGCAAGCTGTCTCATACCTTGTGAGACTTCTGCTGCCCTCTCTATCCCTACTCGATCCACATGCAAGGTACCAAACTGAATGATTAGGGGATCATTTCTGGCAGTGAGAGAAATTAGATCTGATTTCATTGAGGACAATACATTTGGCAACAACGTGCTTTCAATTGTCTTTAGTTGGGACAAAAGCAGCAACCTGCCTTTATCTTGAACGTGTTCATATTTCTTCTCATCTTCTTCCTCCACTGACTGCACATCTTTAAACACACATGTTCTACAGTGTCTCCACAGTTCCTTTCTTCTTATAAATCCAAAGCAATACGTACAAGGGAGAAAATCATCAGGACTACATTCTACATCTTCATGGGGCCTTCTTACAACAATTAGTTGGCCAGATTTTGTTTCCAGCACCTTCACATTGTGATGGTAATTTCCGAGAAGCCGTAGCCTTTCTAATTCTTTATTCCTCTCTTTGGAGCCTTTGTTGTATGCAAGAGCTTTGGCCACTTCACTTTCGTCTTTGTGCACTGTAGTGTAGTGCCTAGCAATTTTGGCATATAATGTCCCACAGTAGTAACACGCTTGTCTCTTATCATACTTTCTCGTATTTAATGTGTTCTTCTTTGCCCCACTTATGAACACTAAACATTGAATGAAAAGGAAAGAAAATTAACCATTATAGCAATCTTAGTGGCCAACTTATCAGTAATCTTTAGTGCCAACTGATCGAATAAAATATTGAGCATTTATCTCTGGTCACCATATTTTAATAGGTATTTAGAAATTATTGTAATACGCACTTGAATATTTTTTTATATATAGAATCTGAATAATATAAATTCAAAGAGTTAAGTTAAAGTTAAGTTGCAGTGTTATTTTCTGATCTATATTTTGGGTAGCTGAACACAAGTGAGAATCCCACACTGTTAGTAAATAATAGATAGGGTTCACACTGAAACCAAGGAATGGAATTCCATGACTTTTCCATGACCCCATATAATTTTCCATTACCCAAAAATGTTTGAAAGCCGGCGTTTTTCTGCATATTTTTGATCAATTATAAGAATGATGTTTGAGAATTTTATTCAGCTTAGAAACAGTTGGACAACTGCAATGAAATTCCATGATTTTTCCATGACCTTGGTCATTTTTCCCAAATTCCATGACTTTTCCAGGCCTGGAAAATGTATTTCAAAATTTCATGACTTTTTATGACTTTTCACATGACTGTGTGAACCCTGAAAGACCTTTATTACTATGTTGTGAAGGCAGCGTTTTACATATAATACTAAAAGGTCTCTACGTCTACGAGTATTTTGGTTCAGAAGAAGTAAGCAACATTTTTTTAACTAAATCTCCAAACTGGATGGATTCTAATGGGTTTCCTAGTGGTTACATTACCCAACAAGCTCAGGCCAGGTAACTGCACCCCTGGGGTTGCCAAACTCTGTTCAAAACTAAAATTGTTTCAGTTAATGAATATTGGGACAACCAAAAGTTTAAAAAAACTGAAGTACAAAAACACAGAGAGCTAAGAATGAACTAGGTGCAGTAGTAATTTCATCATGCTAATACTGGTGTGCATCAGTTGTAGAAGTGATGCTATTCTAAATTATGGACAATGGCATTTACGGTGCATGACATAGTAGCATAAAGTATTTACAGGAAGGGAAGCTCTAGGTGTGTCACTGACGTACAGACACTCTCCCACATTGAGAATACTTCCACGTACGAAAGAGTATATAAATTGATAGCAATTCCCATCCTAGTCACTTTATTCAGCAGTGTACTAAATGCTGACATAATTTACTACAAGGTTCCAATTAAGTGCTCAAAAAATGAACATTGGTAAATCATATCGTTACAAAATTATATTATCTATTTGGAAGAGCTTCAAAATTGCAAACATTGCAAATTAAAAAATGTCCCACGCTTCATATCTTCATGTAACTCACTGCCACCTACTTAATTATTCCTCAAGATCTTTTGTGAAAATTATCAATCAAGTTTTTTCAGGCACCCAACACTTATGTGTTACCATAAAGAAGACACAGTCAAGCAAAGGGAAACAATACTAGAACTCAGACTCGCAATGGCACAAAAGAAAAGGTATAAAACAGCAAGAACCAAACATGTTACAAGACATTAGCAGCGTCTAAAGATTTGCATATCAAAGTTGCAAAATGTTGGGATCCAATTACATTTAACATAACACTGTCTGCAGTTAAAGTAAAACTGTTTTAACTTTACTTTACTCTGTCTCACCTTTATTACATGACTCCTCATCTTCACCACTGGAACTGATGACAGCTTTACGTTTCCCTTTGCGTGAATTTCGCCTTTGAGCTACATCTAATAAACATTAGGGAAATAAATGTATATGTAACTGACTTGCTATTGCAACAAGAGTCGTGAAAGTATTAAATATTAAATTCTTGCTAGTCAACATTGTGCATCTACTATCTTCCTCAACTTCAGTATCTAATGTAAGTGTATAATATACATATACCAATCTTACTGTTGATTCCCCTAAGTTTGTAACAAAACTATTCTTTCTACTCAAAGCACGTAGCCACAACATCAATTAGTTTTCAGAATAATTTATGTAGATTTGCATAGAGACTTTAACCCTTTCAGTCCAGAGCAATTGTATTCATTTTATTAAAAATACAGTGTCAATCCCTTTTTTCCATAATCTATAAATAATTTTTAAAATTCCCCGACCCAGTCCCCCATTAGCAGTACATGGTGGGTCTACTATCCCATGATGCAATTGTCCCCGCCATTTTGTTTGCTCACTGGCAAAAGGATGATCTGTTGTTCAGCCTATTGCTGAAAATGGTAAAAATTATCAACTTTTTGCTGCTCACAGCGACTCTGACCACATCATAAAGTGGGGTGAGGAGCTAAGCTTGCTCTAGGGTAAGTCTTTTCTGCCATTCCTTTTCAAGACATAGCCTTCTATTCAACAGTGCTACGGAACTGGTTTGACAGAGAAGTGCTAATTTGTGAGAGTAAAGTGAGTCTAGCAGGCACAATTCCTGTTGAGGGGTGAGTCTGGCAAACTTTTGCTCCTAATCACACTATTCTTGCATAGGAATTTCGGTTTTACTTTAGACTATATATAAATTTAAAAATTCAGGGTGGCGGTGAGTGCTGTGCAAAATGTTAGGGATATGTTTTACTCTATGTGCTGCTGCGGACGTCATTTGTAGCATGAAGAAAATAGATGGCTATTTCTCTTAACTTGTCGTTTGTTTTGAACCAATATTCTTCTCTGGCTGGAGAGTGGGGTTGCTTGCCAATTAGAAACCTGTGTGCATTTGAGGCTACGGAGCAGATTTTCGTGTTACGTAACATTATCGAGCAAGTAATTGAATGGAACTCCAACCTGTACGTATGTTTCGTAGACTTTGAAAAAGCATTCGACAGCGTGCACAGAGACTTTGTGGAAAATTCTGAAATATTATGGGATTCCCGACAAGATTATCAACATGATGAAGGCAATGTATACAAACTGCAGGTGTGCAGTAATTGATGGAACTGAAACTTCCCAGTGGTTTGATGTAAAATCAGGCGTCAAGCAAGGCTGCGTTATGTCAGGCTTTCTATTCCTCATAGCAATGGACTGGATAATGAAGAGATCAACTGAAAGTAACAGCACTGAAATAAGGTGGAAATTCACAACAACATTAGAGGATATTGACTTTGCTGATGATCTTGCGTTGTTTTCAAGTAGGAAGAAACATATCGAAGAGAAATTAGAGCGCTTGAGCCAATACAGTAAAGAAATTGGAATGAAGATCAACACAAAGAAGACCAAGGTCATGAGATACAATGTGACTGATCAAACTCCAATAAGAATCGACGGAAAAGATGTTGAAGATGTGGACAGCTTTGTGTATCTAGGTTCGATAGTAAACAAGGTTGGAGGTGCCAAAAGTGATATCAATTCTAGAATCGGAAAAGCAAGATCGTCTTTCAACAAACTCAACAAAGTATGGAAGAGCAGCCAGTACAGTATCCGCACCAAAACTAGGATTTTTAATTCAAATGTAGTACCAGTCCTCTTATACGGCAGCGAGACCTGGCGTATGACCAAAGGGGATATAGACAAACTCGACATATTTCAACAGAAATGCCTAAGAAAGATCCTCAAGATCCACTGGCCCATGAAAATCACTAACGATGAAGTTAGAACGAAAACAGCATCACAGAAATTAAGTGTACAAGTAAAAACCCGACGATGGCGCTGGATTGGGCACGTATTAAGAATGGGACCTGACTCAATACCAAGAACAGCACTCACCTGGGCACCAGAAGGAAGAAGAAAGAGAGGGCGACCGAGAGAGACGTGGAGAAGGACAGTAGAGAAGGAAAGAGTGACGATGGGGTGCAACACATGGAGAGAAGCAGAGCTGATTGCTTCGGATAGAAAGAGATGGAGAGACGTAATAAAGAGAGTGCATTTGAGGAATAAAGTCAAAAGTGAAGAGAATTTGGACTTGGTCTGGAGGCCTTGATCAAGGAAGAAATTGTCCTGAGCAAGAACAAATGTGGAAAAGGCTGTCAATTATCTTCAAGGACATTGCTTGAGAATGCTTGTCAGATGTGCTTAACTAGCCTGTACTGTTGCAGCAACTGGCCAGGGTAAGAAAAATTGTTTCTGTTCTTTTTATTTTTTTAGTAATTTGACTTAAAAGTGAGTATGCATAGAATACGCTATATGTAATTTAGATTTTTAGAGTTTAAACATTTTTAGTGGCTTCCATTGGGTGGCCATTTTTAAGGGAACTTGTTCCTGTTTCTGGCCCTCCCCACAGCTTTATATTTTTTATATATGAATCTGTATGTATTTCTGCTGTGAAAATGATTAAAGTAAAGTAAAGGAGAGTGTAGTTGGGGCTGACAGGGTTAAATAATCAATCCAGTTCATAGCCACCATGCAGAGTTCGCTTGTTATCAGTACAAGAACTGTGACTTTTGACAAACACTAGGTCATCTGCAGTGACATAACTGTAGTCTGTACGAAACCTATGTGTGCCAACTTAGTGGGGACATTTGGGTATCATTTTACTAGATACCTATTCCATGTTTTGTGACATACACTGTCATTTGTAGAAACATAGTGCTATGTAAAGTTAGTAAAGGCATCCGAGTATCTTTATTCGAGATATTTAATCCATGTTCTGTGAAATAAGCTATCATCTTTAGGAATCATATCAGTGTGCAAACTTTGTGGGGACATCTAGGTTTCTTTATTTTTGATACTTAATCCATGTTCTGTGACATCAACTACCATCTTTGGGAGTTGCATCAGTGTGTAAACTTTGTGAGAACATTTAGGTATGTTTATTCTCGATACTTAATGTGGATGTTGATCCCAAGAATCAACTTAAGCCTAAACATGTGTGATATATGTTGCAAGACAGTCACGAGTAAAGCAATATGCTGTAGCCATATAATAAATATTGTGCACTCTGTTATTTCGCAACTGAGCCATAGTATTTAAGGCAGCACCGGTATGTGAGCTTCAGCTTTGTGGGGACATTTAGGTATCTCTATTCTAGATACTTAATCCATGTTCTGCGACATCGTCTTTAGGAATCATATCGGCGTGTAAACTTTGTGGGGACATCTACAATCATGGCCATAAAGGTTGGGACGATTAGGAAAAATGTATAACGCCCCCTCCCCCAAATCAATGTTGGAC
>JANVCH010137170.1:0-12906 GCA_025505405.1 Epizoanthus rinbou | reverse complement strand
AGGATGCTATTGCTACTGCTAGTGCTACGTTTTTAATTATCAAAATATTTGTTTCATGTTGCTTAATTACTACTACCAGCTTCACATTGGTATCATTTATAGTTTGGAGTTACGGAGGGAGGGGGTGGGGTAACCCAGGAACCCCCAATAACCCAGTCTGAATAGGGTTAAGGTAACCTTGCAGGTTGAGCGGTATTTTCAGATATTAGCCTATTACCCATAAACCTATATATCAATGGAAAGCTTATAACATTATCTAAATGTTGGTTTTATTCCAGTTGAAAACTTCCATTTGCCTTCCTTCAGGACGTCCCAAGTCTCTCGAATTTCAGTTTAAGGGATCAGTTGTCAAAATGTCAGGTTTAGCACTGTTTATACTCCAAAAGCGTGTCGGGGATTTTTGATTGGCAGCGTTGTTAGTTTCTTAGAGCCAATAATGTAAAATTATGTGCACTAATAGTGAAGAAGTGCATATAATTATTACCATAGCAAACAAACTGAGCGACAATTCAAAAATGTTGTATCTCACCTTTTTGTTTATAATTATTATAATGCTGTAGATCTTTTTGCAAACACCAGGTACTTTATACATGTGCATATATTTTCAGTGATTACAACAGTTCCACGCATCTTACGTCTTTGAGATTTATATGTCACTTGCACAAATATTACAGTTCCTTTATCTCTTATTCTTATATATTAATAATAATAAATAATAATAATAATAAACATTTGAGTGGAATCTAATTTCCCATGATCTGAAACAAAATATCTTTACATAATTTATTATTGTTATCTACAAATACAATAAGATAGGCGGGTTGAAGCGTACATTTTACAAAAGCTCAAATAACTCCGTAAATCGCTGAAAAACATGGAGTTGCTTTTAGGCAGACTGATATATAAGTTTGTGCTACTCCGTAGTGATTGTCGACCATTTCTACTCGTAAAAAGCAAAATTATTATTTCCGTTATCATTATTTACTATGATGACGTTGAGTTTTATATTAGTGATTGATCCACGAGGCAAAGCCGAGTATATTACCACTGATATGGCCTGATATATAACAAAGGTGAGTTGTATAATTGTTTAGTAGAAATCTTCCGTGTTTTGTTCGCACAAAACCGATGATAGTTACGATAAAAATATCGGTATGATTTTATTTCTGAAACAAAATTAATCGTGCTTACTTAAAACTGAGTGCGTAAAGACTGTCCACAATCGTTGACTATAGGCTAATAGTAAACGAACCAATCAAATTCGTCCATTTGCAATAGAACACGACAAATTTCTACTAATGAGTTTTGCTATCATATCCATATATATATAGAAAATTAACACTGTTTCAAAAAAAAGGGTTACGAGTTTTTAAAAGTATTTATACGACATCAAAAACAAATTTCAGTTATCTATCATCAACAGAAAAGATAAAAGTTCAACTGCAGAATTCCTTCACCTCGATCATTTGTATTTAGAAATTGGCTTGCTTTCTGCTGCTACCTTCACTGCACCTCGATCATTTGTATTTATAAATTAGCTTGCTTTCTGCTGCTACCTCCACTGCACCTCGATCATTTGTATTTATAAATTAGCTTGCTTTCTGTTGCTACCTTCACTGCACCTCGATCATTTGTATTTATAAATTGGCTTGCTTTCTGTTGCTACCTTCACTGCGCCTCGATCATTTGTATTTACAAATTGGCTTGCTTTCTGTTGCTACCTTCACTGCACCTCGATCATTTGTATTTAGAAATTAGCTTGCTTTCTGTTGCTACCTTCACTGCACCTCGATCATTTGTATTTAGAAATTGGCTTGCTTTAATTTCTGTTGCTACCTTCACTGCACCTCGATCATTTGTTGTTCTGGTCTCTTCAAAAAGCTAATTGCGTTTGTCACAAGACAAAATGTTCAGTTTCCTTGGTTCGTTTAAGTCAATCACCATGACTATATACAGCAATTGCAAACTTTACCTTCACTTTCGATTTCTGTAAAATGTTCGCTACTTTATCTGTATTTCAGCCACGTTAGTTTGAGTTGCATTTGTTTTTGTTATACTGAAATGTGCAATATATTTATATTATGTATTTTATAGTATTAATTTTGTAATGTTGTACTATTTTTGTTTACACATGGCTCTGTTTGAACTAGCTTTAGTTGTTTAAACCAGATGTCCCTGCATAAATATTGTAAAAATAAATTTTAAAAAAACAAATAAAGTAAAACTCTTTTTGAAAACGTTTTGTAAGGCAACATTTTAACTTTTTCCACACATTAGTCTTTATTGAAGCTGTTCTCTGTACTGTAGCGTCCCCTTAGTAGTTCCCTGAGCTTTTGTCTTTGTTACACAACCTCACTATTGTTATCCAGTTAAACGCTCTCAGCTCCTTCTAGAGTTTGAAGTGTGATACACTCTGGCTCTCTTTTACGTCTACCTCTTCTTCCTAGGCATCGAAATTTGAGTTTTCTCTTCAAAGCTTGGTTGAAATCCTTCTTAAGAAAGGCATAGATTAGCGGGTCTATGACCGTGTTCAACACTAATGTGAAGAAAGACGCGTACTGCATCGGCATCGTGATCAGGTCGACGCGTTTGCAAATCACGAAAATGTTCATCAGTATGATGGGCAGCCAGCATAGAAGGAACATGGCCAAAATAAGCGCGAACACTCGCGTGGCCTTCTCCTCACTTCCCGCGCGATCTCCCGTACGATTCCCTTTGGTCGATCGGCTGCGATTTCTTCGAATAAAACTGCGTACCACAACGAAGAGTCGCAGGTAAATTACAATCATTGCAACGCAAGGAATCAACGTGATGCCGAACACAAGGATGACGAGATATATGTCGTGGTAGACTGTCGCTTGATGGCCGTCCCAAGTGAGCGGTACAAGAGAGATCACTAGCGGCAAAATCCACGCACCGGCGATGATGTAGAAAGTTTTACGGCTGTTCAATATTGCCCGGTACCCAAACGGGCGTGTCAAGGCGATATATCGCTCGTATGTCACTGCACTCATATTAAATATTGAAGCAACCAACAAAAACCCGACCAAGTAGCCACTGACGGCAGTTTCCATCAAGTTGTCGACAATAAACAGTGGAACTAGGACAACCGACACCAACAAGTCGGCCACGGAAAGGGAAAGCACAAAATAGTTTGTTACAGTATGAAGTATCTTGTCACAACACATCAGAAGGCACACAGTACTGTTCATTGCCAGCGACAACAGGCCGAGTACACCCCATGCCGCGCATAATGCCATGAAAACACCGCTGTCAATATGATCAATGTTGTTGTTGCTTGAGTTGGTGGTAATATTTGGAGCTGTCACTGAAAAGCTGTTAGCCATCGTGATTGACAGTACAACTGAAGAACGACTGAATACACAAATAGTTTCAACTGAAGATTTGGCAATCTGCCTTTGAATAGGAATGCTGATCGTTTTTAGCCCCCTAACACACCGCTAGGTGTACCTCACAACAGCGGACTGATTCACTTTACTGATGACTCAAGATGTCTTCCCGAAGCCCTGTTTCTCTCTGTCGAAATAAAACGTTTATTCCAGCATGGAAGTCAATGTTTCTCTAAACTGATGTGTAACACTGTGCTACCATATCTTAATCGCCCGCTATCATCAAATACGCCAAAAAGAAAGTTGTAGTTCGCCGACCGTGTTCTCGAATATCTAGTAATGATTCCTGCGAGAGAGCTTACTTGTCAGTTTGAAGGCGGATCCCTTCAAAGTCAACATGCAGTGCGCATTCTAAAGAGAAAAGGAAATAAACGAAATGTAAATTTACAGTTACAAGTTGCGTCAATTAATTACATTATTTTATTTCCCACCGTAACTCAGTATGCGGATCATTACTGCCGCCGGGTTGACTTCTTGCTCAACTCTGAGGTTGGCTATCAATCAAAGGGAAAAACCGAAACTTTTTCTTTGGACAATGTCTTCTTATACATCGGGAAGACGGGATGAATTTCACATGCACTAAGTGCCTTACCTCCAGTGCCGAGCGTGTTACGATGGACGATGGCTGGAACGATGAAAATGAATCTCTCTTTTACGATCACGATAACTCGGCAGGCCTCAATCTTATCAATCTATCGTAGCAGTTGTTTGCTATAGCACTCAAACCTGCAAGAATAAGATTAATAAAACACAGCTACAACAAATGTTAACCACAATTAACAGTGTCTGTCTAGTGGTAATGCTGAACGAATTGGTCTACCAGCGAAACTGGTCTATCAGAAGTAACCCCTATCAGAAGTAACCCTTGTGATTCCAGTTTATTCTGTATTATTCTCTTGGAGAGCGCTGACATCAAACAATTTATAGACAGAGCAGCTGATTGCAGAACTGAAGTTTATTTTACTACAAATCCCCTATTTAGTGATGGCAGTCGGCATTGCCTGTAGTTCTCACACTGACCTAAAATTAGAGTTTAATTAACAAGAATATAACAAGCCAGTTAAGCTCTGTTTGAAATCGTCAACATCGTAATCTTCCATTCGACTATCTACATATTTAATGTGATAACTTATTTGCTGACAGTTGTCCGTGTATTTATTCTTTCTGTTCCATACAAACACGTTGTCATTAATTATATTGCATTTGTGCGGTGTGTTTATGGAGTTAGTGTATCCGGTTCAGTTCGGTGGATCACACTGCTGTCTGTCTTTCTTTCTTTCTTTCTTTCTTTCTTTCTTTCTTTCTTTCTTTCTTTCTTTCTTTCAGGCAGAACCGCGAAATACAGGTTCTTGCGGTCATTTTCATATCTTCTCTTATGATGCATTATTATTTTTGTAAGAAAGGTTTTTGTAAGACATTGGTAAGACTGCTGACGCTGAGAAAGAACATACTAAGGACATACCCAGAGCTGCAATTTGGTTAAGAACATTTACAATTTCAATTTGACTTTTGGAGAAAATAAATACATATCCAATAATATAAGTTCTTCAAATTGTAGAAATTATTTTCGATATACAAGTGTATCATTGTACAACAGGTTTTGAGCTTGTGTGTACCTGAAGGTTTATAGATCTTTCGACTGGAAAGGGTCCTCATCATGCAGGCCTGTTAGATTACTAGTTATTATGTTCCTTTTCCCAACAGAACAATACTGAATTGTGTATTCTAATATCAGTCAACTTCAAAACAACATCACGAAAGTCGGTGATGTTGACATGTTTGATATCTCTGGAATAAATCTGTTTTACGGGATTTCGTCGGATGTAATTAAATAAAGCTTACTTTAAGAACTTTTTAAGAACGTTTTCAGACTGAAATCGCCAAAAAATAGGAACATTCGGTTTGGTCCAGCCCAGTTTATTTAGTAAGCTTTTATTCGGTGCTCTCAAAGTGTTTTCCAATGAAACGTCAAAGGTTTTTTTTTGTTCCATATATTTTACAAAGGCGGAAAAACTGGCGGTTCGCTATATCCTGAATATATATCACATTTGTCAAGCCATATCTATCTTCTCTTTCATCACCAGTTCGAATGAGCAAATTGGACTCAAAGGTTTTAATTTGCGTACATTTACAACATTACCTGAGCATTAACAAACATTCTGAAGCAACAAGAGGTAAGAGAAGAATTGCCGCCAAATTAGACGGAAGAAAATTAAGGATTAATGTATTGGTCAGGATTTGTGAAACCAAGTTGAAGGCTTAACGCAAACAAACAGCACGAGCTCGGGAACAGAAAGGTTTAATTTAATGTTGTGTTTTGAGCTGGTCGTAAAAATTCACGAAAGGTCTTGAATATCACCTAGCGATTGACATACAAGATTGCTTTTTGGTCTTTCAAACTAAACGGTATTTTTCTGAGCCATACAAGCGCTGGTAGTCGTGAATTTTGCAGAAGCTATTTTCGGCGACAGATAAAAAATCTTTCAAACGTTAGTTTCCAATCAAGGATGCTTTTTTATGCTGCGCTGTAGCCATGAAATCTGGTCAGTTTTTTATATTGTTCCGTTTTAATAGTAATGAGATTAGTTTACGCCTTTGACAACGCCGAGTTTTCTTAATGATAACCGATCTTATCGAGGGATTTCAAAATCTTCTTTTCCTGTTTACGGACATTATTCATTAGGCATTTAAAGAATTCACAAGGCGACTCGCGACACGCAAGTCAAAGGCGCTTACCATGCATGAACCGAGGCTCACGAAATAAGAAAAAATATCTATGGATGAGAACATCTTAAATCTTACACAAGTTTTGACTCTGAACACAGATGAGCGAAACTTAGTCCTTCGACTATGTATACAAAGCGGTCCAATTTCAATTGCAGTGATTTCAAATGTTCTTCTACTGGGAACACAGTTTTTTACTTTTTATATAAGCCCCATTTACACGAACAAGTTTTCCTTGACAAGTTTCCTTGCTTGTGTGTCACTGATCAAAAAGTTCCCCTTAAAAGGTTTATTTGTTCGTGTAGATGGGCAACCAAGTCTTCCTTGTCAAGTTTCCTTGTCAAGTCAGTTCCTTGTCATGTTTGTTTACACAAGGAAGATTAGCACTTGACAAGTTTCTTTGTTCAAAACTGACTAGCAAACCTGTCACATTTCGACTTAGGTTTTAGTCATCTACACGAGCAAAAGAACTTGTCATGGAAAAATTGCCAAGGAAAATGTGTTCGGCTTTAAGTGAAATTTGAGGCTATTAAATGTTGTACCTGGCTGTTGTCTCCTTTCTTGCGGTGATCTATTAGAAGCAGCGAGAATGAGGACTGTCTATTGCGAGCGCCACTTGTTATCGATCGAGAAAGACCCGCAATGACTGGCGTTACTCACTCTGAAGCAACCGAGAACCTGGAAGGGAACAAATACTTATTTTTTAAAACTTCAACAGTAAAATAAATTGAAATACGAGACTTCAAGCGGCTTCACAGTCAATATAAACGCCTGACATGTCTATTGTATGACGAGTCAGTCTTAGATATGGCTTTAACCTTTATTTAACCAACAACAACAACATCAGCAACAACTGATTTCATATCTACAATTACACAATAGTGAAACAAATATAAAAATACTTTACAATGTGAGATATTGGCAATCTAAAAAATAGCATAGCACTGTACTAATGGAGTAGTAAATAAATAATAGTCAGGCTGCCGCTAGGTCACAAGATACAAAGTGCAATGCGGATGTCATATTTACAATTATAATGTGTTCGGCAGGGGAGCACTTTCAGCAGAAAGCTGGTATAAAAATTATTATCATAAATCAACACAAAGTATATCGCAAATGCTGCAGTTTGATTGGTTCCTCAACTCACCTAATAATATCATTATACCTGTTGTTGCCAGAACATCCAAGATGGCGGCATCTCGATTTGTGGAGACGACAGAAGAAGAGATTGAAAATGTAGTATAAAGGGCAGTTTTCCCTTGTAAATACTTAGTTTAAGACAACTTTATCGCGAGGGTTTGAAATTAGTTCAAACACTCAAACGAGTGTTTGACACTGTTCCAAGACTCATCCACCTGACCAAATCCGGTGCGATGATATACAGCTTATGAATAATTAATGAGTTACTCCACTCGGCGAAGCGCCTCGTAGACTAACAGTTCCTAGAAAACGCCGCCTCATCGAGTAACTGTTAACTAGTAACAAAATCTATTTACATCCAACTACATTTTTCAAATCACTACATGTGAGTGAGTTACAATTTCAGTAATTAGGTGAGAAGGTTACGCGAGGACATTTTGTTATGTTTTGTCCATGTGAGTGCATTGAAAAGTCTTGCATGCTCAGTTTTCAAGTTATCCTCAAGGACTAAATTCATTTGAATCACACTTGGCCCATTAGCGATGATATCTTACTCAATCTTGAAAGACACTCGCAGGACTCGAGCTCTCAATACACATACAGCAACAAGAATTTCTGAAATCTGATTGGCTGAGAAAAATGTTTTTTATTAGCAAGAAATATAAGCAAATGAAATCACGGCTAATGAGCGGATGGCCCTGGAAACGAGTTGGAAACAAACGTACCTCCATTTTGTTATTGTATTGTTATGTTGAACAGAGCTTTGGAAGCATATTTGCTTGAACAACTTGCTGTAAGCTGAAGCAAAAACCTAGTTCAACATGCAAAAGATCAACAGCGAGTGGCTGTGAAGTTGAACATCTGTGCATGTACTCTATCGAGGGAAACGACTAGAACTGGAGCTGAAGGCGTCAGAGAAAATACCCACACAAGCTCAATCGGAAAAGAATCAAAGTTAAGTACAGATATCAGAACTTTTGTTTCTGTTCTTCTTTGATTAAAAGGTAATCACAAGATTCCTCGTTAATAAATGAACACTCGTAAATTTTTCAAAGACCACAAATTGTTAGTCTTTGGAAAATGAACTCTTTCTCATTTATTCCAAATTGCACTCGGAACACCTTTCATAATCAATGACCAACATTTGCTTCTTTCTCACTTTGGAAAAGCATAAGAACAATGTGTGGATGTGGTTTGAGTTGCAAGTTTTGACTCCCATTTGACTCTTTTTAGGAGGGGTTGTTTTTTTTCTATACATATCCTGTAAGTGATTTTTGTTGGGAAATGAATGATTTTTATTTAAAGAAAAACAAACAAAATTAATGATAGTTAAATGTGGTAGTAGCTTCAAATCACTGATATGGACTATCGGTTTTCAAATTGAATGCCAGGAGGCAGGCATTTGGTGTATTTTGGCGGCCTTGACTTATCTATTTATGGCAGAACCAGACGGCGACAAAATGAAAGCTCTTTCTCTACAGACTGTTAAATAGATGCATAGAAACGTGTTTCGCTGCAGAAAGGAAGTCACTTGTAATTTCAAAATGTGGTATACTCTAGTGGTTGCGCATGTCTCACCACACTTGCCCGTTTACCTTAGCAAGGCAAGTTGCAGAGAAGTGAACCGCGTAATAATTTGCCTGTGGGGCATGTATCATTGTGAGTGGAAAACATGAGAACACAATCATGGTTCTTTACCTCTTTCAGTATTTTCGTTGATGAATAAGCGATCACGGGGTTGTTCTGGAATATAAAATATACTCTGTTGAAAGTTACTCACACACATGTGCTGCAGGGTCCGAATAGTTCAAATACTGACAACGATCTTGCTTCCGCCTGGTGAACACTTTCTGCGATGATCAAGTCGTGGTATATAAACTCAGGCCAGTCGATAGGTCTGTCGTAAGCAAAAGATGTAAACAGTAGAGTCTAAGAGAAACTGTTGTGTAGTGTTACCATATCACACTCGCTAGAGCAGGACCGAAATGCGAACTGGAAATGTTGTCGCCATTTCGTATGCTGCGGAAAGTAGCTTAGTCGGTTGTGTGAAAAAGCAATCACATGGGGGGGGGGGAGGGTTAAATTCAACTTGATTTTACAATAACGCTTATATTCTAACTTCTCCAAATCAATATCTGTTTTATTTTGTTTACTTTAGCATAAATATATACACTTTTTTTATAAGAGGGTCTAAATTTTGGAGTTGAGGTTGAGCTAAGACCGAACGTTTGGTGATTTCAGTCTCGGAACAGTTGTTTAAGCAAGCTGTTTTGAATTTCATCAGATATATTCAGTGGACGATATCAATCATGTCGATAATACTTTTGGCGTTCCGATTGTTTAACAATACAATTGTTCTGAAGTTCAATGTAGGGACTAAGGTATACTTTTCAGTATTACTCTGTTGCGATCAGAGAAGAACATAACAGCAAGTATTTCCTGATCAGTGAAGAACACGTCTCTCTCTTTTCCGAAACTCAAATGGAAAACAATGTTCCTAGTCAAATTCTAGCCTTGGATATGTTTTGAAATTTGGCCTTTCTCAGCCTGAACGTTGTTATAAGAAGGAATGTTCTTCACAAATGAGGAGATTCCTTTTAGAAAAATTAATTAGTCAAACGTCTAGGGAACAGAACTAACTTACAAAGGAACCGACCATTCCGATATTGTGGAATGCAAGTCGCAGAATTGTAAATAAATAAATGAATAAATTTTCAAAATGAAAAAGCAGGCGAAGAACAAACTCCGATTGCATCACAGCAGTTGTATAAAAATCATAATTTGCAGAGTAAATTTGCAGGGGAAACGTTGCAGTAAATATTTCAACTACAAACAAACTCGTAGCCTGTCACATTTCTTGATCTGGCTTAATACAAATTCTCTCATTGATTTTAGCTGACGGTGATATTTGGTGATAACAAAATTAACATTAGTATCTTATAAATAAGAAATTACAAAAATAATTATATTTTTTCTAATTACTGTTTGATTTGCTTCAGGAAATAGTTTGTAGATTCTCGTATATTTGAATATTTACTTCGGCAGTAATTAAATAGATAGAATTATCATGCAATATCTCTAGAACTAATCTGTCGACAAGATCAAGGAAATACACGTCTTCCCTCATAAGTTGCATTTTTAATTTTCCAGAAAACTAAAATATATATCCCAGCTGATATTATCATAATCAAACTACCAGGCCCAATATTTCTTCGAATTTGACTTTGGAGTTAACAATATAAGACTGACTTTTTATAAGAACGTTGAAGCTGAGCAAGACCAACATACCCAAGGCGGGAATTTGGTTATGAAAATTGAGTTTCGGAAACGAGAGATACCCGTCCAATAATTCAAGTCTTACAAATACTATGCATGTGCTTTCTAGGTGTTAGAACATCATTTTTCCCCAAAAGAACAATACCGAGAAGTGTATTCTAAAATTTAACTCCAAAACAACATTGTTGGGCGCAAAGGTATTGCTGACATATTTTGTATCCGTCAAATAAATTCTGTTTTACGAGATAATATAACTTGTTATTGGAACTGTACGAATAATAAGTAAGTACCCCCACCGATTTCAAGCTTTTATAACGTTTATGCTGCTAGAGCAATATTCACCAATTTTCCAATTAATTATTTTTTCTCATATTGTCTCTTGTTGCCATGGTTACCATGTACTGACAAGACACACTCATAACCAAAGCATTGTATCAGGGGTTTCAAAACAAGGCGTCGCGCGTCGCAAGCGACGTTTACTATCCTTATTTCCGACGTCTATTTTCACTTCAGATGCTCAGAACTCAGTTGTATATTAAGATGTTGTTGCTTTTCCATACGTGTATAAATCGATTCTTATGTCAATCTCTAGAAAAAAGCTTTGAATTTTGGGCAAAAACAGAGGTCAATTTGCTGCCGATCTTTGCCGAAAATCGCGAGGGAATTGAGCGTAGATATTGAATATAAAACGCTTGCAATGATTGGATACGAGCTATTCCGTACTGTCCAATTGTTTGCGAGAATAGAATTTTAAGTCACGTGTATCGTCGCGTCGCATGTTCGCCAGGCCACGTGCGTGACATCAAAACTCACTTTTGTGTTTAAAATCATGAGTAAAAGGAAGCAGGACAAACAGCCTTCGATTCAATCATTCTTCAAGCGTCCAAAACAAGGTACGTAATGTAATACTTATAGACTGTTGTGCTATTTGATTGTGACCCCGCAGTCGATCAGAGCATTTTGTCTTTGACCTTTTGAGTTTTGTGTTGTTAGTAATCTCATTCTAATTTGTTTCTCTTTCTATGTTTAGAGTGAAAGTCAAGTTTTTTCATTTAAGTCAACCTAATCCTGAACAATTTGTAAACTGTATGTTGTGCTGACGTTGCTGTCAAAGGCTGTTCATTAAGACAGAGGAAGCAGAGACACTCACAGAAGAGTTATTTTATTTAACCTATATTTGTGGATATTGATGTACACAATAAATTATATACTAAGATACATACTATAACAGTATAAGCATAACCAAATTCCAGCAGTTTACCAATTTAGAATATTGATTGTACAAAAAAATCCAGAAATTTAAACTGTATTAAAACACTATACTTTTTTCAACAACTGGCCTTCAAAATGCAGGAAATCGGTCCTTTTTGTGTATTAAATTTCAAAATTTTCTGGGGGGGCATGCCCACAGACCCCCCTAGAATGCTCGGGCCTCCAGCCCTCGAAAACTTCCAACTCCTACTTTTCAGTTTCCAACTTCTACTTTTCATCTTTTTGAAACCCCTGCTAGATGGGGTTACATAAATTCTAAATTGTAAATTAACTCTGCCAAGGTTTTTGTGGTTGTATTGATATACATTTTACAGGCACCATTATATCATTTGTTACCCATTAACACCTGCAAACTAGCACAAAATTCAAATTTCCATACGCAATGATCTTGCATTGCGATGCAGTTGGGCCCAGTTAGAATCTCTTCAGCTTTGGTTTGAGCTCAACAGTATATAATTATTATGTTTTGACAGGCATTTGTTGAACTGGAAGAGTTAACAAAGGAAGATGGTGTGTTGGAATGGAAGGAGACGGCAAGATGGATTAAATTTGAAGAAGATGTTGAAGTTTCCAACCGTTGGGGTAAACCACATGTAGCATCTCTCTCCTTTCACAGTCTGTTGGAGCTCAGACAATCACTGGAGAAAGGTGAACTAGATTCACCATTGAATAACACATTAGGGTGACTGGATAGACCTGTAGGAGATGGAGGGGGACAGTTGAGTGGGTGTCAGAGGGGGGTAGGTGGGAGAGGTAGGGAGAGCACAGTTAGCTAACCAGGAGGTCCCAGGTTCGATTCCTGGCCTTGGCCGAGAGTTGTATTTGTACGACCGTAGACAGGGATGTTAAGCCGTTGGTCTCCCAGTGGATGAAGAGCCAGTGGAGGGAACAGGATGGGAAGGTGAGGGAGGACAGGGTGTGTCGGTGGAGGGTACAGGGTGGGTAGGTGGAGGAGGATGGACAGGGTGGGAAGGTGAGGGAGGACAGGGTGGATAGGTGGGAGAGGATAGAGTGTGGGTAAGTGAGGGAGGACAGGGTGTGTAGGTGGAGGAGGATAGAGTGTGTAGCTGGAGGGAACAGGGTG
>JANVCH010137059.1:0-12910 GCA_025505405.1 Epizoanthus rinbou | reverse complement strand
CAATCAATCAATCAATCAATCAATCAATCAATCAACCAATCAATCAATCAATCAATCAATCAACCAATCAATCAATCAATCAATCATTCAATCAATCAATCAATCAATCAATCAATCAATCAATCAACTAATAGTTAGTGGGTGCTCAAGTACGTCATACTAATGTTGCGGATATTCGCACTTTTCTGTTTCCCATGTGCTTCTCTTCTCATGTTGTTCTGGCTATCCGTCCGTCCGTCCGTCCGTCCGTCTGTCTGTCTCTCGGTCTATCTGTCCATTTGTCTGTCTATCCGTCCGTCTGTATGTCTATCTGTCTATCGTCCGTCTCTCTCTATATCGTCTTTCCTCTATCATGTCCCCGTCAATCTTGAGTCAAACTACGCTGCTACATTCAAGACAGGCAAAACCAGGCAATTCAGTCTCACGCATGCCCGCCAACAAATGGTTTTAATACTACAGTTCGTCAACAATTGAGACTAAGTTACTAAGGCATTACAAGGACGTTTTATCATCAGGTATTTCCCCAAATGTGGCCAGAAACTCCTCTCTTTGGAATTAGAAAGAAGAATGAAGATATTGCCGCTAAAAGCGATAAAAAAAGACATCTGGAAAAGTAAATGACCCAAAAGTCTGCCAATCCGTGTATCGGCTTAAATTAAATCCAGTTTGTGGTCGAATTTCTAATCCAGTTGCATCTGCGCAATCCTGTCATTTCCAGTCAGAATATTTTCATTACATTTAGTTGATTATTATATGACATTTTAGAAAACACTTCATAGAATTAAATGAGTTGACGTTAAAACAGTATGTTTGGCGTACAGTGGCCCTTTTAATTAAATGTTTATTGTCGATGGGGTGAGGACTGGACCGGGCAATATCGTTTATCCATGCTGGGCCGGCACTTTCATATACATACCCAGTTAATAACAGACAAATGGAACATGATTTAACGCGCTAGTTAATAGTTTGTTTGCTGTTGCTTGCGCATTTTCATAACTTATAACAGCATTCATAATAACTATTAAAGAAGTAAAGCATTTTTAATAAAGTTAGGCAAGTGATTATTAGAGTAAAACGGATTGTTTTGTGGTTGCTCTGTTTCTTGTCTCAGTTCTCAATTCTGAACCAGAAAATGGAAAACCATGCACTCAACACGCGAGTCATTCTCGAATGAAATTGATCTACAAGGTGAAACAAGCTAAACCTGTACATAAGTCATTACAGACCTGACGATGAGACTATGGAGTGATACAACAGGTTAAAAAAAACTTTAACTCGTGAAGATCTAAAGCCTCCCAAAATGGTCTGTTGGAAATTCTAAAAAACTAAAATATACAAAGACTGCAAAATAAACCCAAAAAACCATCAAAAAATGTACTTGCTGAATCACTGAATTTGGTCAATGATATAACCACAACGCTGGTGATGACTTTTAAAATTGCGATCACGACGGCACTGACTAACCGAGACAGTCATGGCAAAACGCCCCGGATTATAGTGGAAGCCTCAAACAACCGAATTAACGAGTGCATGTTCAAGGCAGGTGTAGCAATAATATATTGAGGAAGGACACGAGAGCTGGCTGAAGTGGCGAAAGTCTCTACGGAACTCAATAAAACATCTGCTTTCTACAGCGAATCACAATAAACTTCTCAAGTAGTGCAATGCCAGAATCCGTCATCCCTTCCTTGCACCATGAATAGACTGAAGATTTGGGATGAACTATAAAAAGATTACCCGTTCTCGTCAATTCTGATGAACGCCGAAGTTCTTTCACTTAACACGTTTTGAGTTTAAAACAAGTCCAGCAATTTAAAGGAGGAGGAATGAATAAAAATGTTCTGATTTCTTTATTTGATTTATTGAAAATCCAATTTGTCACACGCACAAGTTCTTTCACGATTTTCTATTCATCGCCTGATGCTTTCAGTAAACTCGCTTTTTATTATTATTATCTTTGTTCAGTACTGACTCCGAACTCTATTGCGGACAGGTAGACAATATCGGACAGTATTGCACGTGGTTTGTTTGCTTAACACACATAAAACCAGATATTATTATTATTATTAGCTTGCGCATCCCTGCTAACACCGACCAAACCCTCATTTCTTATTACAAACCCCACCGCTCCACCCCTATTCACGTTTTCAGGAAAAGCACAGTGAGGCTTTACGAGTCTGTATTAACCGCTCGTAAGGTGATACTTCCTGTTAATAACCGGCCAATCTGATCAGATCTCATCTCAGTTTTCTGTGCCATCCAAGGGTGAGGATAAGCCGGCCAGCAGGTGAAAAACTGAAGTGGGTTGTGTGCCAGATTTACTTCTGCCCTAAATGTAATAACCTTGATAGCGATTAAGTTTACATAAGGGCTGAGATCGCTATTGGGACAGTATCAATAAAACAATCCAAGATGGCGACTGTACACACATGCCCTACACATGTCGACTGCTATGCTCGGTAAACAAGCTTGGTATTGAAATCAACTCAATTTACAGCAGTGCAGTGTCTTGGCTCCGTTCACCGCAACTCCACACAAAACCACCCCACCAAGCTTGAAAGAAAACGTAGCTACATGTCTGGGGGTCTGTCATTAAACAGCACGAATCGAGCAAAAATTACCTTTAAAATGAGAAAATCCAAGCTGAAAAGACTTCATGAAACTTTATTATTAGTTATATTACTTATTTCTTTCACTCACTCTATCGAGCAGCTCATCACTTGACTCAATCGAGCTCATCCGGCGTGCGTTGGATAGCTCTATAATGAAACTGACCGAGTCGTTAGTGTTTAATACTGCAAAATTTCTCCAAGGCGGCAACTTCAAACAAAACTGCAAATTTTCCAGTGCACCTGTCTCGATACAAGAGGCGGGTTTGGTTGTTCTTGCTGCAAGAGGGAACGAAAAAGTCATTTTAGCAACAAATTATAGAGAATGAAACTAAGGCGTGATGATATTTGCAAAAATCGATTAAATTAGAGAGCTAGCAGGAAGGGAAAAGAATCGCTTGTGCAGCAACCCCGATAATTGGCGGAAACTAGGGGAGGTTCTTAAGTAAACAATGAAGTGCGAGAGACAAAATGATTATGGGCAGGCAGCATTTTTAGGGTTTTCAAATGAACGACAGAACGTTTGGAGAAAGAGCGACCTGAACAAACAGAAAAAGGTGCAAACTTCACAAATTTCGTTATCGTGAAATAATAGGCGTTCGCTTCATTGTCAGAGACAGTTCAACTTCTCTTGCTCACGAGCCTTGAGCATTTCGCAGCGACAAATATAAAATGAATGGAAATACCGAGCTGCAGTTTGAAAGAATTGGAAGATTGTACCGAATACGAGAAGGTAAAGGAACTCTTTATTTCTACTTGATAATTTATACTGTGTTATGTTTGAATCGCGGTGCGATATAACCAGAACGCGTACGTTCTTGGCCGTGTATGCAGCAAACCGCGAATGAGCAAACTATCTGATATAGCATCGCATAACTCTAGTCAATGTTATTTCCTTTCACTCACCATTTGTTATAGTTTTTCCTTATGCAATTTGAGTTTTTGTTCCCTAAACAACAAGAAGCTGTACAAGGAGGATGAGCAAAATACTGTTATTCATCATTGTTCAGAACACATGAGCAATGAAACTTCGTATTTTTAAAAAACACTTTAGTCAACGCAAACTGAGAATGTTTCTACATTGCTATGGTGTTCCTCAATCAACTGTTTTCGATCTCAGTAGAGAAATAACACACTCTCAGCCGCACGTTCGGCTCTCCAAGTTCAAATTGGAACGGTCAAAGAACCCGCCAAACAAGGGCAATTAAAACTGGTAAGCTGCGGGTAGTAGAGACGTTCACAATACCACGGCGAACAAGTTAGAGACTGAGCCGAACTGGGCAGATTGCCATAAACTGCCAAACGGCGTGAAGATTTCTTGTTCTTTTTAAGCCACGATTTCCAAAGCACAATTCCACAGCATTCCATATCTTTAATGAGTGAAAATCAATATTGTAATAATCTGGACCTTCTTTTTCCCGAATTAAACTGTTTATTTCTAGTCTTCACAAAGTTCTCACAACAAACTCAGTCCTGCATGGTGCGGCGATAACAAAGCGCGCCTCTGTTTCTTTGCAATACCGCCGGAGTTCATTAAGGAGGAATTTTATTTTGACCAAGGTAATTCTCGAGCGTAACGACTGTCTCCAGAGCATTATACAACAGTTTTCTTACAGTTATACACAACTGAAAACAGCTGAAAAAGTCATCTGGCATCAAAATACATGTAGATGGAACAACTCCATTTTTGTCACAGATGCTTCTCGACTGGCAGAGCAGCTTCGACATGTTCATTTGAAATCATTCACTGTCAAACGGGGGCGATTTCTTCATCTAATATTCAAGCAATCGCCCCATCTTTTCCGAGTATATGACATACGTGTCAAGCACAAAGCACGAGGACTGAACATTCACTGTGTCTCTTTCTCTCTCTCTCAATACTCCAAACTCAACCATATAACCATGTATACGGGTACCCTGTTTGGAATGTTTTATTTATTCTCTTAGTCTAAATCTTCTAACGTTTAATTCTCGACATAAATGGACGAATTATTTGCCAGCGAATTCACACTTAATTCGCACCTCCAGAAAGTACTCGTTAGAAATCTCCAATATTGCTCTTGTTTCCTTCTTTAGCTCTTCAAATGCTTTGTTCTTGTAACGTAATTTATTCCTGACCTATACGAACGAATTATTTGTGGCGAATTTGCACTTAATTCGCACCTATAGCAAGTACCAGTTGGAACTCTCCAATACGGTTCTCTTGCGGTATCCACAGTGAAAGAATTGTATATTCCAATTGTAAAACCTGGCACTGTAGTCTAATTGAAGAAAAAGCAACGCGACATTTGGCGGGCTAAGAAATATTGGCGAGAAAATCAAAATGAAAAACCACTGCTGCGATTTTTCGTTGCACCTCGTGTGCAATCGTCAATGCTCATTTTGAAGCCGCTTTAGTTTAGACATATTTAGGAATGTTATTTTGTTTTCTACACAAGAAAGAACCCACAAACAAAACAATTTACAGTAGAATAACATCTCGATAATTTACTTCAGTAAAACAAAAACAAGCACTCTATAACGGGGGAACAATTTCCGAATTCAGTTTTTGATAGCGATGTTTCTAGTCCCTTCGTCAACAATTTTCAAAATATAACGTCGTCACTTTTGGTGGGTAAAACGGTCACAGAAAAAGACGGTTTTGGCATTGTGGTCGTTTGTTACTTGGCCATCGGTAAAATGCAGTGAAGAGCAATAGATTAAATGCTGTGATTAGAAATACAAAATTCAAAGAACAAAAAGAACGAAAGTTAGCAAAAAGGCAAGTAACAGAGAGTTTTAATGACACACGCGGGTTTTGTAATAAACATGACCTGTAAAATTCTTTATTCAAGGCGGCTCATGATTGATCAACCTTTCTTCTGCAGCTTGTACTGATAAAGAGAACAATCCGAGTTTATTGGTTTCGGAAAATTGCTTAAACTCGTGACAATCGATCTGATTTTAAACAAAAACACAATCACGCAACCAAATATCTCACCCAACCATCGTTGGCTTCAATTGTTGAAGAATGGGAAAATTACTGTTGCATCGGGTGCAATTGATTAATAAGAACATGCAAACCTTCAACATCGGGAAAAACTATTTCAGTTCAATAAAAGAAAGCATTCATTAGAATTTTTAAGAAAGCTATGGCTACGTTTTCTGTGGTTTACATTGAGCGCAATCAACTTTCAATGACACAAAAACTGAACGGAATATAACACACGAAACTTGGAGATATTCTTATGTAAATCGCTGGTGACTGTTAATCTTAAATACATATTTTCTTGTTCGTACAGGTTGTACACAAGTCTGTTCACAGCGCGGTTAATATATTTTACAACTCTTATAAACAACAACATATTAAAAAGGATAAAGTATTGTAACAAACCATTTTTACAATTTATGTTTGAATCAATAAGTCCTATTGCGATTATTTGAAAAAAAGGCGATATATTTTTACTATTTCCACTGAAGTTTGTAAAACTACAATGCATGATGGTGTAAGTTGTTTTCGGCCTTTCGCACAAAATATCTTATTTCTTTTTCACTACTGATGCGAAGCCAATACTGATCAGTTTCGTGTACAGACACTCTACCTGGAATTGGCCGGTTCGGGTTTCATTTGGCTGTAGGTTATTGTTAGTGCACAAACAACGTGAAACAAAACCAAAGGCGCAAGTTTATCTCAAAAGTCAACAAACACAGGCTGGAAACACGAGGAGTGAAGGACATCGTATGAACTAGTGGAACAGTAATTATAGAGGCGCGATCACATAAATCGACCTGCTTTGGAGAAGAACATTGCACGTTTGGCGTTGTAGAACTGGTAGTTTACTTAACAAGATAATCAATCGCGTTGCTGTGGCTCGGGTATACCTGTCAAAATACACAACTGACTCATAAGCCGGTAACTATTGTGTGCGAAAATAGCGCATCAAAAACACTCTTACGTCGGCGGTGTCTCCGCTTCGAAGCAACAGAAAGATTGCAAGCGAGTAATATATTATTACAATTCAAAGGGTTAAAGGAATGAAATCTGTTATTTGCACCTGTTTTTCTGGCAGAAAGAGACTTGGCTGTCTTCTTTCTTGCTAGATTAAGCTACTGTTTTAGTCGTTTTACTCTCTACGTTTCTCAAATAAACCAACCCAACAGATAAAGGTCGTTTGTAGCCTTCGCTACTGCCGCAAAGGATTTCGATAGACTCTAGCTCAGTCAAACCAATACAAAACTACACAAACGCCTTGTAGTTGTTTTTCGTTTAATGTTTTTCAAACTTATTGCTGGCTTCAGCTTTTTACTCTCAAAAATACGCAAAACGACCAAGACCAAAAAGATAAAGCTCTTTTTTACTACACGAGTTCAGTTCTCGAAGTCCGCACCGGACTGAACGGCAATCAATATACAATTGGTATTTCCTCAAATTAAATTGAGAAAAGTCGAAAAGTCCCGGAAACCTTTTCGTTTATAAATAATTTCATTATGTTCGCACCGGTAGAACAAAAATGACTTTTTACTCTTTAAAGCCGTTCTCTAGTAACAAGGGCAAATGCAGGAGATTTTGTCCGCTGTGCGAATGGTTTGTGCGTGTGGCGTGCAGTTTGCGACAAACTTCCTATCTAAACTATTTGCTCTCTTCATCTGAGTAAATGAAAGACATATTGCAACGAACTGTCACTCCCAGTTGACAGGCTATGAAATTGATCCCTCTTGTACAATAGAACAAAACTAAAACTGGTACAAAAATTCCGTTGCTAGGAAAGATTAAAACATCTTTTTTGGCATCAGTAATCCCAGTAAACGTACAAGATCGAACCCAGAGTGGATATGCAAATATTCGAAATGAAGTTGTGCTGAAACAAAAAGTTAGAGAAACTGATTGGGGTCAATTTTTGAAAATCAAATAAAACTTTGGGCACTTTCATCGCATATTCAGAACCGGCAGGTGCACGCGAGTGTGTCGTTCAAATTTAACAAGCTTGAAACGAAGCGATAACCTTTATTATAAAAGTTCCTGACAACCCAAAGCGCCAGCACAAAGAAAAGGAAAATGTTTGGATATAACAATCCACCGAAAATACAGCGAACAAAGAAATGAACGAACATATTGAATTTACACTTTACCAACACATAATATTCAAATGATATTGCTGCTTTCTAAGAAATTGGCGTTAGTTCCATACAAAATTGCTATTTACATGTGAACAAAACCTCTCTCACTGAACAACCGGCTATAATTGAACTCCCTATATGTGATAAAAGTACCCAGTTTGGATGAAAAGGTCGAATGAAATAGAGAATAAAACAGGAAGAGGGAACTGCAAATTTTCATTTTATTTGTTCTGCCTGAAAAGAGGTCTACAGTCAACCAAATCACCCTTTCTGTCATTTCCTATACATTTTAAGAAATATGGAAATGTTGAAGTATAAGCGCCCCCAAAATAGTTAGCGAGTAAATACTCATCCCGATGAGCGATGAATAGATCACTCATTTATATGGTGTTTACTTTCTGTTGGGGCGTCATTGGATCAAAGCTGAATAATTCAGTGGACATGCAGGGCGCGCTGCCATAGGTAACTAGTGATTAGGAGGCAAATCAAACATCCGAGACCTCTTTCACACACTAGTAAAATTTACCTTGCTTGTTTGCTTTTTCGGTTTTCTTTGAAATCTTGACGTGAATGAGTATTTCGTGTTGAGTCATCCCTAGCTATCAAACTTGACTTGCTGTCATGAACAGCCTTTGAGTTTGCCGCTCATTGACAGCGTTTTATTGACAGAGCTGCTAAGGTGGCTCACCGCCGTTGAAATAATTACCAAAAAAACCGCAAAGAAACAAGTGTCTAAACTTTCCGTAGTAGTATTCACATTTTGGCTGCGTACAGTAGCTTACTCATTGTTCAATGACGCAGTTTCGAGGGATTTGAGAAAGAAAATAAACTATAAATTAAACTTGTTGAGAACAACCCACGACCAGACGTAAGCAGTAGTCTATTTAGCGCGGTATGGGTTGTCATTTTCAACAAACTTTGCAATAATCACTTTGTTTTTACAAAACACAAAGTTCTGATAGTTTTTAGTCAACGACCACTACAATCCCATGTATGCACAGCTCGCATGAAGGCGAATTCAGTTTTGTTTTGGAGATGAAGGAATGGAAGTTAGCTTGCAGGAAGTGAAGTCAAGTGTGGAGACAGCGAATGTATCGCCGTGTGTCACTAAATTGCTCGAAGTCACTGGCTACAATTCACAAATTTGCATCAGTTGTCAAATCGTGACTACCGAATTGAATGATATGACATTTGTTGACTTTGATAAACAGTAACTCTTTACGCGTACCACTCCAGAACTCAGCCCAGAACAGACGAATGTACACTTCTGTTATTTTTGCAATAATTTGTACGTTTGGATCGAACTTCGCACTTTCTTCTCTTCAAACGCAGCGTGATAAGAAGTTAAAATAATCTATAAAAGCCTAAATGCCTTGCTATCTATATTATATGAAAGTAACATCGAGGCGTGCATGGGTGTCACTACCATCGAATATAAATCATTTCTTTCTTGATAAATGAGTAGTGTGGGAATTTGCCCACATATTAAGGGAATATGGTGTGCTAAACTCGGCCTGAAGGAAGTACACAGTTTTCTTGCCAGACTTTAAAGCAAATAATCATACTAAAAATGCTAATTTGTTCTTGACGGAAACTCAAACAAAAAAAATTGAATCCGTGGTTCTGCATTTAAAATTGTTTGTGTAGTGTGTTGTCGCCGTCTCTGCTGTTCTGCGAATGAATCACCAGTCGACCCAAAACCAGTCGCGAAATTTCCGCGTACGCATTGAATTCAACAAATGTGTAGTTTTCATGGATGTTGCCACAAAATCTGGCTCACTTTATATCAGGGCAGCCCCATTCTCTGCCCAGAAATCTGATCGGTTTATTACCCGGGAGACTGCGTCCGTGCGGGGCTCCTGACAGTCTACGTACTGAGTAACAGAGCTAAAGGGCAAGGCAAAAAGACTTTGATTCATTCACTGTTCCAGTCGGACAGTCAGACATCCGCCGAGTTCAAGAAGGCCAAACCCGGTACCGACAATTGCGTGAATGCCACAATGAACGGTGAGCAAAAAACAACAGGTACTCTTGACAGTTGCTTGGTCTTAGAGGCTAGTTACTGATTCTATTAGCATTACCAGAACTTTTCATGTATATATGAATCTCCAATCTAAACGGGTTGACCCAATAATTCACTCGGACCAGAGCTAGAGTTGACAATACCGAGAAACGAATAGTTATAATCAATCATAGATGAGCAAAATTTATATTTCTGTCCCCCCTTCTTCACTGTCTTTCTGCTATGAAAATATGTTTCATCTTTACAAAGCAAGGGACAAAACTGTTGTCGTTGGGCAACTGTTCTGCCGTCTCTAGGTTGGCCTGTCAGACCACTAAATCAGTTCTCTACCAAAGTTAATAGAACGACTTCGGAGAAGGAAAGTCTGAACGGTCCAAACGAACTCGAGAACTCGAACAATCTTTGGAAACTGATAATGACACACTGCCATATATATTAAAAGGGCAGCCAAGTCTGCCTACTTGAAGTTCAGTGGGTTTAGAAGTATTTCTGACAGGAAATCTTGGAATATTTACTACACAAATTCTAATTTGAACTCCAGCGCGCAAGTTGACGCAAATAAAGACTAAATTGTATTGTAACAAGCTCAAAGATGTGATAATATGCGACACTGCATAGAACAAGAAGCAGTGACAATTTCTATACCCTGGTGGTATGACACGTTACAGTGCCTAGGGGCTATATTTCGGCAGATAACTAAAAATGACCACACAACGGTTAAGTTTGAAGTAGTTGGCGTTAGCTGCCGACGGCTCGATCAAGAACGTATATATCTTCGTGGACATTCTAACCGTCTGCCTATTTCTGCACACCATTTAAAACATGTTGGAAGTTTCCAGAAACAAAGCCAATGGCAGCCGCAATCTCTTTTTTTAGTAATAGTCGCTATTTGTTATGGTTTTGGATGCAAGATCGATCCTTCCTTCCCAGTTCCGTACAGAACACGGTCACAAACAAAATGCACACACTCCATGCACTTACGCTAAAAATAGCGATTGTTAGTTTAAGTACAACTCGAATGAAGCAGACTGTTGTACTGGTTGATTTATATTTCATTACTTGTTCATAGTATTTTCTTCGCAAGATACTTGAAGTGTAAATGTAGCGAGAGCCGGATACAATTTCAAAGGGAAAATATAAACATCAACAAAGTTTGTTTTGGTTATTTTTTGTTTCTTAAAAAAGAGCAGTTTTCACTTCAAATGCAAACTTTAAGACATATTAAACCTTTGATTTGTTCTTTGAAGTAAAATAAAGGCAAACTTGAAAGGTTTTTCGCAGCACAGCCCATGCACTAGGTACCCGCAAAACTTTCCTGAAGCCAGCCTACTCTCCTAGTCATATAATCATTCGTTCTACTGAAACAAGTTTAGTCTACCGAATTCTGGTGTCCAGCTGTGAATTCTGTATTATTATGTTTAGATAATGAGCAGTAAATTTTTTGCTTTTTACTGACACGTCTGACTCGCGGTAACCCACCGAGTGAAGAAAGCTTTATCAAATATGGAGCTCACCCAGTTCGGGCAACCTCCCGGCATAATTTTGAATTCTCATCACGGTTCTCACAATTTCAATCATTCAATGTTTTGGTGAATTTCATAATTCTTTCTCATAGCATAGGACCATCTGGATTAAAACAGAAAATCAGTTAATTCCAAAGCATCAGTCTACAACTTGCATGTGGGATCCACAAAAAATCAATATACTAATGTATTGTTTTCATTTTCCAGCCAATGTGAAGGCAGTGATACCTACAAATTTATATGTTGTGATGTTATAAAACCGAAAGTTTAGAGTCCAACGTTCCTTAGAAATGACAAGAAATACAGTTACAGTTTTCAAAAATACTTGTCACAAATACTTCAGGTTTTGAACGTCGTAAGTTCGTCGAAAAGTGGAGAGTGCAAGAAAAACCCCAGCAACGAATATTAAATAGAATATTGTTTATCAGTATATCGAAATTCGAAGTAATTTATGTCTCTGTGAAGTGTATTGCCATGCCATTTCATGAAAATATTCTTCGTTGATGAAGTTGTCCATAAGTGACTTGAGGAATGCTTGTAGTACAGTTTAGAATTCCACTTGACATCGTTTTTGAGAAGTCTGTGCCAAATATATGTTTGCCCTGTTCAATATGGAATAACTGCTGTTTCCTTTGTAATTCGTAAAGAAATTCAGCAGAAGGTATTCCTGTGATTGCCTTTTATTTTCTAAAGATGTTTATCAATTTGAATAAAATCTGAGAGATCAAAATCGGAATTTAAAAGGAACAGGGAAATTACTTGTGTGATAACCGCTACATCTGGAAATGTTTTTCAGGGATGTTTCTACCTTTAACAGTGAACATTGACTGTCCCACTGTAATGGTGTATTTTGTATTTTAACTGAGAAAGTTAGGTTGAGATGGGTTATAAAATGCCACAAACGGGGCTTACCAGATGAAATGATTACCAATATCCATAATTGGCATGCTATCTGTATCTGTATTCCAGATCTGCCCCACGGGAACATGGAGAAGTTGAGATTTCTGATAATTCAAGCGGGCAGTCACAACAGCAGAACAGTTTCACTGACACCACTGCCAGATCTCTTAATAAGCATAAAATGATAAAAATATCACAAAATTAAATCGCCTCTCGAATAAAGAATTTTAAGGTTCAATTATCGCTGAAACAAAATTTCGAACGCTACCTGAAGCTTAAAAAAAACACAACTGAATTTGCAAATTATTTGCTATATCTCGGTAAAATCGTAAAATAACCAACACAGGGCTTGTTTCTATAGGCAGTTTTGAAGATAAATAGCTCATGGAATAGCGAATAACAACTAGAAACTCAGCTCTTGTTTTAAAATTGCGGCTGCAAAGAAAGGTTACTGGTGGCGAGATATCCCTATAAGACTTTACGAGATCTGAACAAATACAAGTCCCCGAAACAACCTGATAATGTAAATACATTATAAATAGGGAATTCACGAATCCTTAATTAAAATTGAGTAGAATTTGATAGCTTCAAGGCCTGTGTAATCTGTGACATAACTATTTTAAATTTTACTTCTGAAGTATACAATTAAGTCTTCATGAAGGGAGTTATCATTCAGTATCTTAGTCCTCAGACCCTGCCTATCTATACTCATGGTTTACTCTCTTGCCCTGTCCATGAGCTGAGGTCTCAGTGTCAAT
>JANVCH010136948.1:0-12911 GCA_025505405.1 Epizoanthus rinbou | reverse complement strand
AAACTTATTTCAAATGTCTGAATGAGGAGGAAAATTGATGAGCGTTCATTTCATCATTGTTTTTCCAATATATTTTTAATTTTATTTTTAATTTTAAATGTTATTATTATTTTTTAATTTTTTTAATTTTAATTTTTATTATTTTAATTTTTATTATTTTTATTTTTTTTTATTTTTTGTTCATTCGTGGTCACTCGTGGTCTCTCGTGGTCACTCGTGGTCTCTCGTGGTCACTCGTGGTCTCTCGTGGTCACTCGTGGTCGTCTCGGGTGGAGTTTTAGTCGAGATCAAGTTGCTGTGTCCTCGTCGGCTCATATCTGCCGATCCGCGTTTTGATCTTATCTGCGCAGTTCGATAGCGCCCTTCCGGGGTGGCTTTTTAGAATTCCTTCGAAATAATATCTCACATTCTATGACCCTATTAATTTTAAAAGGGATTATTAACCGAAAGTGAGAACTTTCATTACATAGTCTGTGCTATTCATTTTCTGCCGGGTATATTTGTGGATCGGTTTGATCGTCTTAGCTTGGCTTTGCACTGACATGATGTACTGGGTATGGGTCAGTGCTGGGTCAGTGCTGGGTACCGTTGACACATCGTGGCGTCTGTCCCGTATGATACGTCTGCTACTCGTATGCTAGACTTGTAACACCCGAGACTAGTGTCTTGTTTTCGAACGTATTGGTGATGTTCCACAGGACCGACACGGCGACAGGCCAATTTCAACAAACCGCTCAGTAAAACAGTATTCTGTATTGGCTAGCATTTGTTTTTAGAACACCGAGCCTTTTAAGTTTTTAAAACTCCTTTTCAGTTTACTAATGGCAGTAAAATGAGACAAGCAAAACACAATATAAAATATATTAACTTCCTTGTCAATATTTCAGTTTGAAAACCAAATACCTATAAACTGTTTAGCCTAGATGTTAGATCAATATATCCATGAAGAATGCTTCTCTTTACAAGACCATTCAGTCTAATGATCCATGGAGGGATGAGGTATATGGAAAGAATGCCATGTAAAAGGAATAATTTATTCATGAAATGTATGGTTAAGAAAAAGAACATCACGTCGATATTAAAAATAAAAGTGTGCTATCAAAGTTTGCATTTTGTTGTAACTGCTTTAAGGAAAGCAGGACGTATGCATGGGCAACCATTTTTTTTAGGCTGCTTCCTCCCGATCCCCAATCCGATCATAAAAATCACTGAATTTTTTTTTTCATAATCTTAATTTATCAAAAGTATCGAGACGAATGCGAAGAACATAAAGCACACTGCGGTATATCCTATAGTTCTTATCGAAGAAGTTAGATCTTAAACCGACGAGAGGTCAGAGTGCCCGTTATGTACGAGTCGATTTCAAGAGTCCTAAGCCCCCGGCCATTTTTTTCTTAGCCTACTTCAAGATGGCGGACAATTACGACAAGATGGCGGATATGTACATTAGAGCCTGGTAGGTTAGCTTTTCGGGGCGGGAAGTTCCTTGCGCATTTGACATTTTTGAAAACGTTTTGTCAAATTTCCCGCCATGCACTGCGCCCTTTTGGCTCTGGTCAAATTCCTGTAAATTGATTCAGTGGTTTCGCGCGGCTGAAGAATGAAAATGTTTTAAAATGACGCCCTGCAATTGATTATCGATTGATAATGATACATCAGTGTATAATTATAATACGATAGGATATCCAAACTACTGCGAAGTTTTAACTCTGGCCGGTGTCAATTTCCCGGGGGTTGCCGGGGGAAGGGATGGGTATACTCTCGGATTTGACTCATACATTTCTTAATTATAAAGCGATGGACACCCGGATTCCAGAACATTCCAGAGGTTGTGGAGGTTACGCCAGGTTACGCAGGGATCGCGAATAAATCCAGAACTTAGCTGTGGAGTAATGAAATCAGCAAGAAATACAAACACTTTTGTTTACCAATATTTATCTTGGTATTCACTTGATAAACTCGGCACAACTGACCCTTGAGCTATTGCTACCTCATGAGCTGAGCGTGCCGGCAGCTGGTATAGCTTGGATATTCGTCCAATGATATCATCCCGGTGTTTAATATTACTGTTTACTCTTCCTTATTTATCAACTGTACTAACACCATCGCCAAATATTTATCTTGATCGATTGTTTCCAGTATGTTTCTTCTTGAGAAATGAGGCTATGCAAACGGAATTTAGCTGTGTCTGACTTCTGTTGTGATCAGTTTTTCCCAAGCCGAGTCGATATGTGTTGGTCTCTTGTTTCGTTGTTTCTAACGTTTTAGGTCGGCGGCTTTTGAGTTCATGTTGACTGAAGAAACTAAATGGGGAATATAATAACTGAATTGTGCGTCTATTTTAAAAAGTGATAGAGTTGTCACTACTATCAGATAACATTTCAACTGAATTCATCGACATATAGCCAGTCGTCACATGCACATACCCTGTGCGCTTGCTACGCAGGCTAGTCGTCACACGAAATCAAATTTTCAAAGGGCAAGTTCATTGACGATTGTGAAAACAATTGCGAAACATTTATCTTCAAATAAAGTCATTTACGGATATCTGTTAGTCGTTGTCTGTTTGCTATTTATCCCAGGAAGTGTGCAAAATAGTTTTAACGTCTTTCTATTAATTCTATTTTTTTTAAATTATTGGCAAAAAAATAAAACGGAAACAGCCAATAAGAATTATGAAGTAAAGTTATAAACGAATCTATGAGTATGATACCTGTGGCGGTTGCGAGTAGCCCAGGACTGTGAAAATTATACTCCGTCCAGAACTGTAATTCTTGTCGTACAAACGGCGTGTTAGATTGAATCTATGATCTTAAGATAACGACTCATTGGGGATATCGCCGCTGTTTTTGATATATCGTTTGCACTGAGTTAGTCATATATCACGCCGGCCCCTTCACAAGGTTACTGACGCCCTTGACGCACTATCTAGAACAGAATAACGAACTCTGGTATTTTAATACTAGAATGAATAAGATGTGAAGATGGTATGACTGATCTTGGCTTAGATTATATACCGGCTTGCGCAATATCTTTTCAAGTAGATGCAGAACTGACCTGAATCTTCAACATAGCTGAAATAGGTCAAGTTATTGATCGTAACTGATAACTTTGAAAGTGATATTTTTCTAATATTATAAATCATTGATAATTTTTTAATTATTATTGTTACTAGCTTGCAGCCGCAAACAATGATGGGAAACCCTTATTCTAATTTTACCTAAGAAACTTAAGAGCTACAACACTTTGTGTAGTTATTTCATTTATGTTCCTCTTCCCTGAGTACATTTTGATTGTCTATATATGGTCGGAGACTCATCGGCCCTTTGATAGTTGCAGTGCTCCGTCCGATATCTTAGAAACCGGAAATATCATTTTCCGTTATTAATTCTTCCGCGGCGAGAACTCTTGTTCGCGGATTCGGCATTCACTGAATTTTCCAGACATTGAGCGGGATAGCGCCAATGTCAGTCATAGAACTGATGATTGGACAAGCCCATAAGGTGAACTGATTTGAATCAGCACAGATGGGTTTATTTTGAGATGGTGGGCGTTATAAGCTATGGGCTTATTACATATGCGCTTATTTCAGACGATCCAGCTTGCTTTAAAATATATTAAACTACCAATTTCCCCTTCCCTTTCATATAATTTGCCTGCCGCAAGTGACAGCTGGAAATCTTCGGAAATTCTTTGAAACTGAGGAATCATCAGAAAGTGTTATGATAATCATCAGAAAACTTGGAAAAGTTCGGACAATTTTCGGAACGTTTTAATTTTATGAAATCGTGAAAGGATTTGAAAATCATTGGTCAGTGTTCCTAAATATTGGGACATGTAGTCTGACTTCAGCTTCTTCAGATGTGCAAGATAAAGCTAGCCTCGCGAAGCGAGCGTTCTTTTGTTCAAATGCTACTCACACAAAGGGACACGTCGGTATGGATTGCCATCGCAGTCATGAATCATTGTTTCGATACGACTTGAGCTATTTTTTTATCTTGCGCATCTGTACAAGCCCTCGTTATATAGCGAGAAAAACTCATGAAATACTACCCGTTGTATACCGACGAATATTCAACGACTTTGTGCATATCTGATTGGCTGTATTGTTTACGGCATGGAATAGAAATAATCGAAAGTATGGAGAGTCTGAGACTTTTAAAAGGATTAGCGTAGCATGTATTAGTTGAGAAACGAATGAAAATCGTATCTGGAATGTATCTGGCGTCCCGTTATAATTTTAATAATCTAGATAAACTAAAAAGAGTAGAAGAAATAGTCAAACTTGTTAACGAAGTCTCTACCACCAGTCACTTTAACTTCGAAACTTTTCTGACTTCAGACGAAAAACATTCTAATGCTTTTTTCGCACATTTCGGACGTTTGCTTCTGAAATGTCGCACTTAAAACTAAGATGATACAACGTGTAGATAATCTTGAATTTATTGAACGTTTAAAAGCAACATGACACGACACGACACGACATACCCTGAGCAACTATTCGACTTTGAGGAGCGGCTGTATACTTCAATTTAAAGAAAACGTCATCCTAGCGAATATCAATACTGTGGCAAGAATCTTTGTAAGCCTTGCTTGTTGTAAAATTCTTAAATTGCAGCATAATGGAAAATATTTGGATGGTAATTATTCAGACTGTGGAAGTCGAACGAAAAAATGTCGGACATTTTTTTTCGTCCGAAAGTTTATTCGTCCGAAAAGTTTTGTGATTAAAGTATTTATTTATAGAATAACAAGCAATTAGTGCCGTAAGGTTCTTCTCGTTAAACGCTGTCATTCGAATGGTCATACATTTTTTCATCCCTTGGGGTTGTGACATCTCGCTCATTTTCGCCCAGTTTTGAAGACACTCCAGGGACTCCCCGAAAAAAACGCAGCTTGTAAAGTTATTCACAATTTTGTAGAAAACTTAGAAGACATCAAGAACAGCTTGACTGAATTTTAATACTCAACATTTGAAACCAGTTAATTAACTTTAGCCGATTTGGAAGCCTTTTTCAGTTTAGGCTCGTAAAGCAGTTTTTATTTGGGTGATGTGGTGTCATACTCAGTGAAAGATGGCAGTTCTTATACAGTGAATCTCGAGGTACATTTCGCACGAAAGGATGGATTTTATATAGTCCTTTCATGCCAGCCATGTAATATGTAATCTCATTACATTTGGAAATCTTTAGTGTTCGAAGCATAATAGCTTTTGTGACAACTGATTCAAATTTTAAAGAAACTTTGCGGCCAACGGCAACGACTCAACCATAACGATTAAAGTGGCCACTTGTTTGAATTGTTAATTTGTAAAATATGCTAAACTTGTGTGTTCATATCGCTTCAGGAAATAGTCACGAAAATGCAGAGATAACCGCAGAGTAAACAAGAGAGCGTTTTCTATCACTCTCTGGAATAAATAGCACCATGACTTCTTACTTACATAGTTCATAATTAAGCAGTGATCATCTGACAGCAATTTCTGTTCTACGTTACTGTTTGGGTTAGTTTACCGAATTCCAAATGCTAAACTGTTTTTGCAACTTTGTGTTAATTAAGTATTATCAAAGAATTGTTGTTCGGACACGTTTTGGGTTTTTGTTTGTGATGCAGTTATGTGATCGTGAGTGCACAAACAGTACAAGAGTATGCGCTTCTCCCTTGCTAGTGTCCGCTAACAGAACGCAAGACGTTAGTCGTACCCGCCGAACTGATTAAAACTGAAAAACGTTTTACTAAGGCCTACAGTTATTAAACATATTGCAGTTTAGGAAAGCTGTTTAATACTGTAATCACAAAATGGCTACAGAAAGGCATTCGTGGGTAATCTATAAATATAAATTCCATAAATTATATAAATTCCATTATTATTATTATTATTATTATTATTATTATTATTATCTAAACGCGTAAACGTGGATTAAACATGGCATAATGCGTAAGCGGAGTGACTAAATTTTGCTGTCACAAAATGTATTGATTGCCACGAAAACATAACCCATAAGCGCCGAGCTGCGCCAAGCCTTTATAAGAGACAAACCTGAGAGTTAGGTCTTACGATTAGTGATTACTTATTACAAGTTAACACGCATCACCTAATTCACAACAAATATACACTTGAAGTTGTCTTGAAGATATGTGAAAATACTTACCATTTGCTGTTTTCTTATTTGTGGCTCTCCAACTACAGGTGTTTTTGAAGCGTCTGAACTGAATTGGAAATTTCTTGTGCTATGCCCAAAGTTGCGGAGACATCTTTTGAAAATGAAAAGTCTTAAAGTTCAACCCATGTGCCCCGGCTGCGCAGAGAAGCATAAGAGATTATCAAAGCTTTGCTTTGGGACCTCTATTGACTCTTGGAACACTCTTTTTCACTTGGTTTCTTCTTCTGTTAATACCACAGCACGGGAGAAGACAGGATTAGACGGACTATGGTCCAGCTGTTTCCTTGTACTGCTTGGTCAGGTGATCAATTACTGCACAAGAAGAATATAACGTAAGTGAGTTTTATAGAGCCCATCGCCACCTGTGATTGATACTTGGTGTTGCGCTTGAATGAATTTGTAATTATTTGGTGAGCGTTCGCTTGGAACACAATTGTGTTGGGTAGCAGCTGACGGTGAAAGGCAGGCTAGGCTAGGCGGGGATCGGGGAGTGGCGTGATCGGGTGTGCCAACACTAGCTGTGCATTGTATTAAATCACTGTTTCCTGTACTGTGATTACAGTATGTATCACGCCTCGGCCAGAAAATGCGTATTTAAACCTGATACATCATCATTTTTCAGAGAATTGATGTACCCACAGGGGTAGGGTGAAGTGTCTATATGCCCATTTCTCAAGAACATTTAAGTTGTTACTCTCAAACACGTTCGAGAAACACTTCTCTTCAAATGGCACCGTGCACTGAATTGTTGGTAGGTGAAGATATTTGGAGAGGTTAGTGATATTTTGTACTTTTGATCAGCAGATTTCGGACATTTTCATAATATATACTTTGCTCTAGTGTGGTATGTAGGTGATACCGGATAGAGTCATTGTTATTCGTGTCCGACTTAATTCCGGTTTGACTCTGAATACGTCCAAAAAAATAATAAAATATATAAATAAATAATAATAATAATTCGGATTTATACAGCGCGTACGATCCACTAAATGTCCGCGGCGCTTCACAATTTCTACTCTCTCTATATAAAAATATCCTTAAAATATCCATTCAGGTACGATTCATTCCAGAATGAGAACATTTCAGCTTGTGTTCTGGAATAAAATCTTCCTTCCAGAACAAATCTGACCGTAAACTGCCCCAGTACCAGCTCAAATGATTCGGGATTGCTTAATTTCGTTCCGCGTTGGTTTTCACGTCCGGCGAGCAGATTCATTCTGATATGAGCCACTTTTATTAAATGTGGTACGAAAGTGATTATATTTCGTTCCGGAATGAACCCATACTTGTCTCAGTTACTCCTCCTAGTCTGATAGAGCTTCACAACAGCTTGCCGTTACAATACATGCAAGTAACATTAACTGCCTTGACGGATTATCACTTCTCAGCGAAAAACTGTGACTGCCGCCTTTATAAAGCGGTTGCCAAATTTACGTAGAGTTGGGGTAGGGAGGGTGGGGATCGAAGCGGAGATAGATATGACGACGGCAGATAGAAAGATGATATTCTGAGTATAGCTCAGTAAACAGGCAGGTTATGAGACCGAGTAAACTCTGTCAGACTTGTGGATATGAAAAGTAGGTTTTCTAAGAATGTAAGTAATGCAAATGATGGCATTGATCAACTGAAAGTTGACGTGCTATGTTTTGCAGCATGAGGCTGGAAGCCATTTGTGCTGACGTTTCGATCCTAGCCCTTTATCGGTGTAAAGAGAGTGATAGCCGGGCTGCTTTAATCAACTGCAACACGTTTTCTTACACTAGTACATCACGAAATTGTCCAAACCGACTTCTCTTAAGAAATGCATTAAAGTTAGTGAGAAAAATGTAAATATGTGAAGGGTCGACAATTGCTGTTAACCATATCTCACTAGTGTCAATCTCGTAGCGGACCAATGGTTAAGAACACTAGTCAGTCTAAAAAATCTACTTAAGGGCGCATTTTACAAGTCAATGATAAAAAGCTTTATACAATGGTAAAGGATAAGTACACACTCGTGGAAATACCAGACTATTCTGCTTGAACTGTAAATATTTACTACGGTAACTTGGAAACTGTAGATAAAAATCAGTGCGTATTAAAAACCAAAAAGTGTCACTCGAAGGATTTATGATGCAAAACAGATTTGATTGGAATGTTCTGAACCCTTCCCGGACATGTGATTCAGCATACATACATGCATATTTGGTAATCCTATAGTAGTCAATTACTGTACAGGAAGCACTTTTGAATTCTCCTGTTTTCAGTTTCTGGAAAACAAAGCGAATCAGTCATTGTCAAGCGATGACTCATTGTGGCCATATCACGCGCCCAGTGCAAATAGAAAACAGGAAAGAAACTTCTACAAGCCTGTAGACGTTGAAAATCACGTGATCTATATCCCTACACTATTACTCTAAAACCAACTTTACGAAAACTAGTTTTCTTTACATCGTCAGGTGGGCAAGTATATGTTAGTGTGATTTCCATGCACGGACAACAGGTCAGATAACTTTCTAAACATTGGAGCGTTTAAACCGTTAGAGCATCACGACACAATACACACCATGTCGAGGTTTAGTTAGTTGTTGGTTTAGTTGATCATTCCGTAACATTATTCCACAAATATGCTCTGACTATGAGATGACAGACAGCCCAGGAGGCGCGCAGTGCATGCTAACTTCGCTATAATCATATCTCATATTTCAGTTTATTGAATACCAAGACAAACTTTACTTTACTTTTACAGTGTCAAGTGAGAATTAACCGGTGTAGATAGAATGGACTTTAAAATTTACACTCCGTTTTAAGAAAAGCGAACTTGTTTTAGATAAATCTGTTTCTGATGCACATAAGTCATGAGGTATAACTGACGCTATGAGCGACAATACCCAGAAGTTTGTATTTAATAATAACAATTACTCCACTCAATACGTGAGGACTTCACCATAATCTCAGTATTCGGAGCGTTGAATTGTCAATAACCGTTACAAATGAAAGTCGGAGAATCGAGTGTACTGAATAATATGAGCGGCTTCCGGTACATCGTTGATTAACTTTGCATTGTTTGCCAATAACATACGGATATAAAGCTATGCATATTTTAAAAACTGAATCAACCTTCAAGTTTCTGTTTGCCTTGTCTTCGTGTTTGTAGAATTTCATTACTGATTAGTGTTGTATTGCATTTCGATGGTATAGCCAGCCAGAATATATACCGATTGATGCCATACAACAAACTCGGTTAAGATATTGAAACTTTGATGGAAAGTACTCTAAAAATGCAGAAAATTCCATTTCGTTGGGCCTCGTCCAAAATGCAAGTCAGGTTCTATACGGAACTGCTTTTTCATGAACTACACATAACACATTGTTCGAGGTGTAAAAACTGCAACTAAAGATTTGAAAACATTTCAAGCTGTTATCTCAACAAGTTCTTAGAGTGCCTTTCAAATCAGGGTGAAATGTTAGTTGACCATTTAAATATAGGCTCTTGTCTACTCTACTGAGTACATCTTGTTTGCTGATCTTTCTAATTTGACTCTGTGCTAAAGAAAATCAAAACTGCGGTTAGGCGAGATTGAAAAGAACTATTTTGAATAAAACTCGGTTTCTTAGGTATGTGGTACAAAGAACATGAAAGAAGCTCCACGATCGAGAAATCACAAAAATCGAACTGAGATTAAATCTCGAAATGTTTTGAAATGAATATAGTTTGATGTAAATAACGATGTGAATGTGATATATAGGACAAAAAGTCCCTGCCCTGGAAATATGTCAAAACAACTCCAAACAAAAGTCCTAAGTCAATACTTGCCTTGTCAGTGGTATATTGATGTCAAGTTGAGACAATTGGGGACTGTTTTGATGGTTCACATATGAGTTTCAAGCAAGTTCGAGAACCTGCAAATGAAAGGAGCTGTAATATTTGCGTTTTCGACAATCTGTTTCCCAGTTATGCACTGATCGGAACCAACTTGGTTCAGTAGTTGCCCGAGGGATGAGTTGAAGCTACAATTTGTCATTTGAATATTGTTTGACAGGTAAAATGACCAACAATTGCAAACTTGAAGTTACTGGTATGGAAAGCTTTTGTGAAAAATGAAACAAGCATGGCAAAGCCCCGCCCAGCCGACACGAGGCCCTTGGCAAGGGTCACTTTTTCAAATAGGTGGAGTTTCAACTGGAAGCTGCCGGTCAACCACAGGAAGGGCCGCCATTGTTTGTATGCGTTGTGGCATCGGTGGTAAACAAAAGCAAAGCGTTGGCCTTTATGCGGATGTTTTCCAAGCTGTTATTAAATTCATATTAGTCCTCCTCTTTTTTAATGGGGTACGCTTTTTCATTTTCTAAATTCCTTTAATAACTTTCAGCTAAAATGCTTTCTCACAACAAATAAGACCAAAAGGTTAAATATTTTTTATTCAAATGAAAATCATTGCTTTAGGGAAAATGTTCAAGTTAAGATTTTTATTAAATCTGTTAAACAATTGCCCGTTATAAATTGTTCTCAGTTCATAACTGGTGTTAATATGTATGTCCTTTCCTTTACTGTCTTTATAGCTTGTGATTGACCTGCTATATGTGTCCCAAGTTTATTATTTGAGACAAATGGGGTGTGTTTTAGTACAACATATATTCACATATTCGGAAATAAGCCGGCTAATGTGATTACGATCCATTATGATACAATATAAATCTCACATTTGCTTTGGATTATTGTCATATGAATGAAGCAGGAAATGCTCAACTCTTACTGATTTAGCCAGTTTTAGTTATTGCGGAACCAACTGTGGTTGTGTCATTGACCAGCAGTGCGCTGCGTCACTGTTCATACTGTCCTCAACAAACACTTTGTACTAGTTCTATTTAATCCAATAGATGCTATAAATAATGCCAAGAAATCGATCAAAGTGAGTCGCCTCAATATAAATGCAAACACAGCATCTGAAGTTCTGTAAATCACTTTACGACGCATTGTACGATCAGATTTCGTCGTCTGAAACTGTTTCAGTGTTTGTTTTTTAAAAACAGAATGCATGTGTAAAAATATTCCAGAGTGAAGAAGAACACATAACAGTTGTTGATCATTGTAGTTCAATGTTATGCTATGTCATGTTATGTATTGACCGTGGAAGCATGTTAAGTTTATCCACACGACTTCAAAAACATTTAAGATTACTTTATGTTTGGCACATCATTGAAGTGGAATACATTTTTGAATTGTCACTTACGTTCTCTCCCATTGTAATAATATACTGATAGCGATTCCCTCTTCAAACTCGCATGCATCAAACTTAAACATAATCATAACGTTGAAGCCACTTTTGTTATGCCGAGATGAATTTATAAAGCTAACTATAAATGTTCCAATATCGGTCTTATCGTCACTGATTCCAAAGCACTAATTCTTTCAATGATTTGTCAGGTTCAAATTTAAAACCGTTATTTTTAGTGTAGGCGTAAATTGGAGAGACTAGCTGTTATGACGAATAAATATTAGGGAATTGCAGAATTAGCCATTGCGCGGAAGGAGAGGAAACACACTACCTAAGTTAGATGTACTGCTTTGTGCAAGATACAACTGCATCCACTAATATATGGTCCTTATATTTAGCCTGAAAAGACTCGTATCACCACAATCAAGTGGGTGGGTGGGGGTTGCCGGATATGTTAAATATTTGTAATCGCGTCAAAACAATTCTATCTCGGTATCTGATCGACCCGATCACTTGCCCTGCGGAACAGTGTGAAGAGTTGTGAAACTAACGTCTTGAAAAAGTTGTCCGAAACGTTGCATGTCTCTATGTCTGTTCCAGAATGAGTGTAACAGTGAAATAATGAGGATTTGAAAGCTTTTCCAGTAAGAGTGGCAGTCGGTAGAGAGGCAGTGAACCTTAACACTCTTACTAAATAAAGATACTACATACTGCATTAAATGACGTAGGTTTTTGCCCATCACGAGTATATTGTTTTTATTTACAGTTACGGCCAGAAGAGACCACAGCAACTAAACCGAGCTCTTATTTATTATTTCCGTCCAACATCGCTGACCGTCATGCCGGTGTAACTGATACGACAGTATTCTTGACAGGAATCTTTTAACAAGATGGTGTGTCTTGAGTAAAACCAGTTATCAAATAATATATTCAGGTCGTGTGTAATTAACAAAATGCAAGTATCTCGGTCATTACAGTTGTTGATTAGATCTTGAATTTCTGATGAACAACCGAAATCGTACTTTACACATCCACATCGACTTTCAAACTCTTTGAGTTTCGACGTAGTGCAAGCAAATTCGCATTGTAACAAGAATAGCTTGAATTGTACCCCTGACCAGAAGGGCTGCGCACCAATAGAGAAAACTTTCCAAAACTTATTTTAAACTCCAATAGACTTGACCACTCAGGAGATCCCTCCCAAGTACCCTTTAGTATTGTCTCGATTAGTGCACATGCGCAGTGCTTCCGCGATACCCTACTATCCAGTCCGCAATGGCTTGTGGTTGTGTTATCATGAAGTGCTGTATAGCTGCGGGGCGATAAATCGATCTTCACCTGCCTTCGGAAATGGTGAACTTGTTGAGTCAGTAAAACACGGACAAATGCAGGAATGAGAAGTCAGTTCAGTCTGGTAATTTTAAAATAAACTCTGATATGCATTACAGTTTTAAAAATTAATGCCCAGGCCCCGGTTGTTCAAAGGGTGAATAGCGCTATCCAGCGGATAAATCCTTATTCAGTGGATAAAGTAACCTAAATAGTTAAC
>JANVCH010136837.1:0-12913 GCA_025505405.1 Epizoanthus rinbou | reverse complement strand
ATAACTAATAACAATTTAGATTTTCGTATCATGCGCATTAGAGCTGCGCACTGCAAAACAGAGGAATGACCTTAACATGTGTTGTCCCTTTTTGTTTCAGAGCCGCTCAGTTTGAACACACTGTATTGATCACGGACGATGGCGTAGAAATCCTAACGGCTGATATTCAGCACAGTTTATAGAATTGTGCATGTAGGTTACTTCGTCCTTGGAGACCCACAATCTGTTGAGACGGGATCCGAAAGAAGGGAAGGGGCAAAGTCAAGAAAGGCGTCCTCTCTTTTCCTTGTCTCTCATTATATTGTCTCGCGTTGTCTCCTGCCCTTTTCCTCTGCCCGACGCATTGCCAGGCTTTAGGAATTCCAGGATGAAGAATCTGTAGCTGAAGATAGTTTTTGAAATGCACGTGAGCACGCGCAGAAGATCACGTGCCCAATTTGGCGCGTGATTTCACTTGGTTTTTTTTAATAATCCGAACCGTCCCTGAAAAGATTCGCTCCCAAACACGTATTTCCTTGTTCGACCAGTCTACAGCAACAATTCACACCTGCGTTGCCTATGGGGTTGGGTCCAGTGTTTGAGCTCGCTCTCAAGTTTGATATTTCCATGCTGGAGAGCCCAAAGAATATAATGGGTGAAACAGCTGTCTAGTTTGACTGTGGGTAGGTGGCTTGCTAAATAAAGTTTTCTGTTCTTCGTGAATAATGAAGTGATACAGGACATCTCATTGCTGTGCAACATGGCACAGCCACACATTACACCTCACTATACTGCACCACACCATTTCACAAGAGCAAGCGTTATATCTAGAGTGTCTTTATCCTCTGATATAAAACTCTCATTTTGCCATCTGTTAGCCAATCAGAAGGCTCGTTATATCTTCCCTATTTTATGTTATGTATTAGTGGCACGGGAGAGACCGAAGCTCGCTTGGGCAACAGAAACAAACAATATTACTGAAAGCAAGCGGAGAAAATTGCTTATATAAGATATATATGTGAGAAACTGCAATGTCTGTAAATGAGGGTGTTTCCCATTCGTCGGTCTGGCAGCCTCGACCTGTCTATTTTCAAATGGAACGTGACAATTACTGAAACTGGTTCTCACTAGACTGGCCGTGTTCATGGATTTATTTAGGGAGCAGTTCAAAAAAACATTCCTTGTCGAGGAGCCAATTGGGGGGTAGGGGGGGGGGGGTGTCAGGTGCTGTTGATAACTTGGCATTTGTATTGTCGGTTTTCTCTTTTACTGATTCGTCATCAAACTCCGCCTGGGGTTATTCCTCTGGAGTACCCTTGCCGGTCCCAAGCCCGGATAAAGGAGGAGGGTTGTGCGTTGGGCTAGCAACCCAACCACGTAAAAAATCTGTGTGCTACAGAATCCTAAATCAAAAAACGCCAGTGTATCTAGTTTCTTACAGTAATTTGGAGAAGTTTGGTCCAGTCGCCCATTGAATGTAGTTCACCCCGGTAAGGTCTGTGTAAATGATATCAAAGATGGCTGGTTTATACTTGTCCGCGCAGTCCCTGGGTGGACTGGGTACATCTAGTAATCTGAAAGTAAGACGTTAGAAAATAATATTAGACAAGAATGACCAATTAAGGCGATATTTTTATTTTTTTATACTTTTAACTCTAATAATATTACATGGTATCAACGAAATATCTAGAAAATATTACATGACGGCGACAACTCTTGAGGACATTACAAGGTGAGCAGGAGATATTTGAACGATATTGCACGATGGTGGGGAGGTATATAGAAGATATTACTTGTTATGAAGAGCTACATAGAGGATATTACACCGTAGACGAGGGGATATGTGGAAGATAGTAATTGGTGTAGGAGGGGAAATATATATTACACTGTTATCAGAAGATAATATTGTACGGTTGGGAGGAGATCTATAGAAGTTAGTCCACGGTAACGAGGAGATACTTTAGGATTATTTGTTTGTAATAATTATGCCAACATTTTCACCATTTGAAATAATAATAATAATGATTTATTGTACTAATACTACGAATCTTGTGGAATCGCATTGGGACAAAGGATACAGGGGCTGTTAACTTTAGGAGCATTTCCATTGTGTTAAACTTTCTCACCGAGGTAATTCTGTTGTGTTCAAGGAGACGGTAATATTGTGGCCCAGGATGTACAACGAGGCAATGACGTCACTCCACTGCACCAGCTCCCCCAACGGGCCGCCGTGATAAGCGTATTCAAAGAATGACGGTTGGAATGCAAACGAACCAAGGAAGATTAGAATCTGAAAGCAAAGTAAGTAGAAGTTAACATGTCATAAACGTGTGATCAGCAGTTTGTACTCGGAATGACGGAATTGGCAAAATAAATAGACGATATGTCATGTGTTTCGCCCTGAAAAAGCTTGAAAATATGATAAATAGCCACGCAGTTACCACTCTTTATACATGTACATTTGCACATTTTATACTGAAAGCACTTGTCGTTCCTTTGCAAACATTTAGCTTATTACCTTCTTGGAGTCTTTCCTAACTCGAAAGGAAGACTTCCTTCTCATTAACGATTTGGCTCCTTCAACCCACTGAGGCCATAGTTTGGTGATGCGGCTTCTCATCCAAGAGTATTTCGGATCGGCCAGCAGCTTCAAAGCACCGCTAAGGTCCGTTCTTATCGATGCCTTGGGAAAATATTTGAGAAGTCGCAGTGAATAATGAACCTCCGACCAATCAGTACCTTTCAGTGTGTATATTATGAGTTGAGAAGGCGACACTAAATGTTGCAGGCAAGTCTCGTAAAGCTATCGATGGACGGTTATGTATATATGCTTTGCAATTAGTACCGCGTTTCAGCACAGTTACCAAATGACTGACAAAACCGTTTGTCAGTTGCATTGTATGTTTGAAAAATATTGTTAGGTATAGATCTCTAACTGAGCCCTGCCACTGGCGGCAAAGATAGTCAATGAAGCAATTGACCATATAAAAAAGATGGCGGCTGTGCATTGCGAACCTAACACAACCAATAGGCACATAAAAAGACATATATTTTTGCGAAATTCCTCCCTGTACTAAAAACACTGTGAATTACTAGGTTTGAAGTTTTTAGGACCTGTCAGTGCAATTTTATGAGTGTTTTTAGGGTTTTCGTGCGCTAAGAATTATGGGTAAATGTACCAATCGCCATCTTTTTTATTACGGTCAATTCTAACACGTTAACACGAAAGGGGTCTAGTCCATTTTCAAGCACTAATATGCAATTCACTTTGGGAATGTAAAATTGTCATAGAACAGCGAATACCGGCTCGAATTAAATTTCGTTTGCACCGAAACCAAGCTAGAGACACGTACAATGAGGCTTTCATGTCGAATTATCCAAACTACAAGATGTACATAGTTGTATTTTTGGTTGGGTCAGGCGCACAAGCTCATCTTGTGTATGTTATTTTTATTAATATTTTATTAAAAATCGAAAAAAAATCTAAAATAAAGAGGCTTAAAAAAAGAGAGAGAGAAGAAAAAGAAACGGAAAAAGAGAAAAAAAGAGGCTTCAGTCTATTATCAAAACGTGAAATGCCTGGATACAACAAAAGTGTGAAAAACAAAATTGCGCAAATTATCAATCTGTTCCTAAAGTTTGCAATAAGTATCATATTCTTTAACTTATTCTGGTAAATGTAATTTTTTTAATTCGCGATTATTGTTTAGAAAGTTCGTAAATTACCTTCCTCTTTGAACTCGCAGTCCGTGGCAAGAGCTTTCTCCTCCAAGGCAAGATTGGACATCGAGATTCCACCTGTATGTAAATTGAAGTATTTCACATATTTGCAGTTCCAGCTCTGACCGGTTACTTGACTTCAGTTGTTATCTCGAATTACGTTTCTTTCTTTCTTTGTTTACTACTACATAGTTTCTTTCGTTTAGAAAGGAAGTTAATCCTAGCTAAATGTCACCGTAACACCGAGCCGTTTCATTAAGCTGCACAGATGACTAGAAACAACGATGTACAATAAACAGTCGGCTATATCAAATAATCTGTCCAAACAGCTATCTATATAGTTTCAGTTGTAACGAAATTTAAAACACTCATTTCCTAACTCAGAAAAAGTCCCTATAACGGGAGGTGAACCCAAGACCTTTCGGACACTGGTCGGATGCTCTAGCCATTAAGCTATAGGGACTCATGGAGAGCAAGGTATCAACTTTCTTTATATAATGACCACACTCAGCCTAAAAACTAAATAGCTATATAGTTGTTCTAGTCTAACTGGCACCTTGAAATTGACCTACAAAGATTTCATTCATCCTAGTCACTTGTTCATTCATTCGTTTATATCATTGTTCATTCTGGATTGATTGATTGATTGATTGATTGATTGGTTGATTGATTGATCGATCCATCCATCGATTTATCGATTCATTTTCATTGATTCATTTATTCGTTGATTCGTTGATTCGTTGATTTGCTAGCTGCCTAAACTAAATTACATAAATGCACCTATGACCCAGATAAGAACATCCCAACCCCAATACAAAAACTAACAAGCACAGACTGTACAAACATTTGGACGACGACGCTTTGGACAAATTAACTTCATCGATCGATCAATCTATCAGATCTATTCTCCATCCATCTATCCATCCATCTAATTTCATTTCATTTCATTTCCAAGAATACCACCCACCTCGCTGAGATACGTTAATATGGAGCAGCTGTCAGTAGGGTTGAGTCCATGGGTGTCTACATAACACTTCTTGTTTATATGCCACAAGCTTTTCATCCACTGCAGAATAAGAATGTTGAACACGAGTGCAGCTTAATGAACACGAGTGATACGTCTTGCGACTGACATGTTAGTCGGTCAAACAAGATATAATAATAATAATAATAATAATAATAATAATGTATGAATTTGTAGTGCGCAATATCCATAAAAATTATCAATTCCGTATAACATGGCATAAAATTATTATATTCTAAAATATGTTATTTATAATCTAATGTTAATTAGCAATTACAATTTTAAATGTAAGAACGCATAGCATATTAATTATTATACAATGTAAAAAGTTAAAAGAGTAAATCTTCAAAGACCACAAATTACTTTGTTCGGACAATCGTGATGGTCTGAAAAATTTATTTGCAAATTTATTCCAAATTGCACCCTAAATCATGTTATAATCTATACTTGACGATACAATGAAATATCTTCTTTATGCCTCAGAACCAGTGCGCGGCCTAATGGCAGATAGTTTATATTAATTCACACATGTACAAACCTTTGGGAAATATAATTCCATTTGCATCAGGATCGGCTTTCTGGAATATGTCCTGGATTTCTTCGTTTTTGACGGAGGATCCGCCGGGCATTTTTTGGATTGCTTCCAGCAGGTCGCCACTGTTGATGTACCCCCGATCATCGAAATCAAACATGCTGTACGCCTGGGCGAGCTCTTTGTCATCTCTTTCCTGCTCAATAACTAAAGCCATTACTTTCACAAAATCTGAGAATGGCACTGTTGCGTTATCTAAAAGGAAATAAATTAAATCAAATTTTAAAAATGGAATGAAATGGACTAAACAGTGTTATATATATCCAAGTTTCCATCGAGCCATATTAATATGAGTTCAATTTTGGCAGCACAAGAGCACATGCAAGGCTAAACCCTAGCTTTACTTTACCTACCTCAACAGAACTGTATTTTACCATCGTTGTCATTGCTACGCGACCTTTCAAAAATGTATTCTATGTCTGGAATTGGATTTAGACTGCCGCCCATCATGTGCATTTCAAATAAAACCGCGCATTCAGACAGAAAAACGGTTGGGCTGGTGCCATCTCGTCTGGCGGAACGTGCGGCTTTATTTGAAATGCACATGATTGGCGGCAGTCTAAATCCAATTCCAGACAGAGAATACATTTTTAAAAGGTCGCGTAGCAATGAAAACGGTGGTAAGACGAATAGTTTCAAATTGCCTATTAACTGTAATATTGATTTTTGTAAAAATGGCAAGGTTTATCCTGCGCTGTGATTGAGTAAAAAGTATATCAAAGTAAATCAGCCATATAACAACAATAATGATTTAATAGAACAGAACGTTGTGATAAAAGACGTTAATTTCTCTAGAAAACTTGAGGAAATTATATTTCTGCCACATTTTTATTGTTTGGGACGAAAACGTTTCTATTTCTGGGTGCATATGTGTGAACATGCTATGCTCTTAGTTCCGTATACATTGTGTTAAAACGAAGCATTTGAGGCTCGGTGCAATGTCATTGTCAAGTCTGTCCGAGTTGATCATCCATTGTTGATGAATGCTGTTGGTTGCGTTATCCCAATTTCCTTGTTGTAGAAAAAAATGGCATTTATTAGTGACACAGACTGGAGGAATTGATGTGGGAGGTGGCAATTGATTAAATTATATTTACTGTTCCTATATCGTGTATTATTTGACCATGGTAGCGTAATATTGCTCGTCAAACTCGCAAGAAATCAAAATAATAACTGCACCAATTACGAGGGTCCAACATACGTCTCTTCAATCCCGCATCCCGCCGCCATTTATTCCTCCATCCCACCATCCAGCTTGTTTTGGACTCGTCATCCTGATCCCGCGTCGTTTAAAGTATTTTCAGTGTGACTAGATACCTTTCCTCCAAGATGAAGTATCACAGGCGGCTTTCTAACTCGCTTTCATCAAAATCTAAATCGATTTGTTGGCTTCCGATCCAAGACGGTGGTGACGAGTTAAACATAGTAATTATTGCACCATGCAAAATTCATAATGGAGGAGAGTGGTCGGATTTGTAGGGGGGTCCGGGGGCATGGTCCCCCAGAAAAGTTTGAAAATTTGGGCTTCTAGAATCACTAGAAATGCGTCTAAATTTTCAAATTGCAATAGAAATCTACGCCGACGTTTACATGAATGAAGCAGCATTTGAACTTCCATCCCGCTTTCTGCCCTGAAAAATCAATAATTCCCGAACGCGCCACTGAGATATCCAACTTCCCGCTTCCCGCCCAGCCCTAAACATCCCGCATCCCGACCTCAAATTTTCTTTCATCCCGCATCCCACTAGTGAAAAATGCCTTATCCTGCATCCCACCAAACCTATGTTGGACCCTCCTAACAGTCATGGACAGAAAGAGATGGAGAGAAATAATAAGTGACCCTACACTCCATGGGAGTTAGGAACTAAGAGAGAAAGAGAGAGACGGGTTACTTTATCTCGTCTAAAACACAATGCACTGAATTAGGAAATGCATTACACGCTTTTCTTTTTATAAGAACCAGATATTTTGGCTGAGGCTCATTGTTCTTAATATTTTGGGCATTTCAGCCTCAAATTGTTCTTAAATTGTTCTTAAAACTGCAATCTGTTTGGACGTTTTGAAATACACGTTCACCGACCAGCGGACAGATTCAATACTGTACATTTAATTAAACAAAGCATATTAAGATGTAGAGTTGCTGTTTTTTGTAAGCAGTTTTTCATGGTTTTAGTTTATGTATGAAAACAAATTTTGCGAAAACAATAAAGCTTTGGTGGGATTAAGCAACAAATCTCAATATTTCGTCTCCGTCTTGAAACATTATTATGGATCCGAGTCTTCCCAGCCTCAGATTGTTCTTAAGTTGTTCTTAAATATTGGGCCATATTAAATCAAGTACACTTTCAAAAGGTTGCATATCCTCCGCTACAATAATTCTCAGTAATTTTACCTTCACTCTAATAACTCAAGAATAACTTTGTTTGTTTCTCATTTTGTACAATGTGCTTTCTATTGCTTGCGTTCTAGATTTCCTGATAGCCATCCTTCGTTGTTGACAGTTTAGGAAATTAATGGGCTACTTTTGATATCTTGAGTATTTTAAACTCTTGGAATACGAAACAATAACCTCTGTTTTAGGAACAGTTGACATTAAATAGCATACTAGTTGATGGGCCGCTGTGATTTCATGGCGAAATCAGTTATTTAACTCGCAATATTTTGCTCTGGGATTCATGAACAAGCAAGGAATCGACAAGTGAGGGGAATATTTGTGTTAGTAGTTCTCAATTGTAGAAGATTACAGACGAAGGTTACTTTAAACCTTGATTATAATTTCTATGTATGCTTGATTTCATAGTATGAATTGTTACTTACCAGTTTCTTGAATTCACAGTGCTGTCCAACCTGATGGGACTGAACAGAAACGTACACTGAAATTTGACACGCATGCAGTTTCGAATAATTGGGGTGTAATTCCGATTGACACTGGGAAATCTTTGTTATACTCAGATGCTATTCAACGAACTTCATAATCAGTTTCTTTATTTAAAGCTTATTGAAATGTATAGACTGTATTATCACCACAGATTTTGAAACTGATTTAGAATCATTTGCACAGTTAATAACAAGCAGTAGCACTGGGCACTGAAATAAAATACATGACCGGTTTTTGAGGACGTTAAAGCTCCATTTGGCCAATATTTTCCATGCTAGGGAGTTAATTATTATTTGCAAATAGAAAACAAAATGTTTCGTATGGCAATGACGTAAACACATTCCTTATATGGAAAGTGGACTTTTTACTCTTTGCAATTTATACCAAGCGTGTTTTTAACAGATAAAACTGCGAAGCCCAAAAGTCTAAGGGCGCTTTCCATTTGTCGTGAATAGCCGGTATGGCCGGCACAAGCAAATGGAATGGAGCAATTTAGGGAACTGGTTTAGGCCAGAATGGCCCCACTACTGGAGTAGAAGTACTGAGCAGTTCACCCATTCTGGTACGATGTTGTTGTACAAACATAGGATGATAAACTGCCCAACAAATGGAAAGCGCCCTTTGGTGTATACATATGATTATATTGCATTGCATTTAATTGTATTGCATAAGATAAACAAGAGAAACCATATACAGACAATGTGTGATATTTGGCTTTAACAAACTAGCCTGACCGCAAATGCTAATTTTCCTTTTCAGTCTTTCACAGAGATTCTTTCTCGCTGCAAAGGAAAATTAGAATCTGACGTCTGGCTATAACAAACAGTAGATGTATTATTTGATTAGAATGTCCCAAAATATCAGTGTGTATTTCTGGGCGGGAACAGAGAGGGGGGAGGATGGAAGGAAGATGGAAAGGTAACTGGAAGGAATTCTGTCATCAGATAGATGGGCCATACATGTTTTCAGCTGGACAGTTTTTGATTGGATGGTCAGTATACAGGTTTAATTCTTCAACCTCTTGAAAGGCCTGTATAGTGAAGTTAGTTTATCCAATGTATATGTATGTCGATCCTTAGTACTGTAGTGTTTGTAGTTTCCGTTGGTTCTTCTCTAACTCTTTGATTTATGTTTTCCTTTTGTAAATCAGGAATTGCGTACCTGAGGGACTACCTCCACCTGCCTCCTGAGATTGTTCCTGCCACACTAAAAAGACAGTCTAGGCCTGAAACGGCACGCCCAAGACCCAAAGGTAGGTCAGAACAGTGGCTGTTGCATGTTTGAGGATTGAAAAGTGGATGTTATGGGTGCAATGTAGGACTTACGTTGAGTGGACCAGATTCACTTTGTTTTCAGTGACATTAATCAATGATAAAATGTTTCATAACACCTTTAGTGAGTATACAGTTGGTAACAAGCGAAAAAAATTAAACCCATGTGTCTGAGATAGTGATGAATTTCTAAAATATTGAATTTCTTAAGAGACTAGTTCATTTCATGACAAGCAGGCCAGCTGCAGTCAGGGCCATAAACTTGTTACATTATTATTATTATTATTTTATAAATTTCTTTGATCTACGAGATTTGAAATCTTCACCGGTGCTCCAGTTTTTGAGATCAGAATCTTAAATTCAGGACGAAAACTAAGGTTTGCATCAGATTATATTTCAAGTTACTTTGACCAAGCTACATAGTATCAATAACATTACTGCATAATTATTTTTACACAATATTTTTACTACTTACAAGTTCTAAGGCTTACCGTAATAGAAAAGTTCCGAGGAGAATATTTTAGTCTTTTCAGAACAATTTGAATTTTATCTCTTGTTTGTACAAACTTTGCAAACTAGAGATTTTAATTTATGTCACCATTTCTATTGCTATGGTAACAGGTTTTGGAGATGCGCCAAGACCAAGTGGTCCCGGTGATTCTGCAGACCGAGAGGCATACAGGCGAGGACCCGCCCCAGGCTCGGAGCCTAAAGGAGGAGCTGGTTCTGGCTTCCAACCTGAATTTGTAAGTTGTTATGTTTGGTTTTCCATCATAAGCTTCTCTATACATGTTTTAGGTCTACCCTTGTCTTACTAAAGACTATTTTGCTAGAATCAAAACTGTTCTAACTTTTGAAGCAATTGATGAAAATCCATAAAATGACTACTCATTTTGTTTGTCTTGATATTATAAAGCAGGAGTGTTTGGTGTTCCTTGTTTCTTAAAATTAGTGAATTTCAAATTTTCATAAATATTAAATTAGAAAATTTTGGATTTTGAAAATTCAGCAGGAATTTAGCAGCTTTTAACAATTAACAGAGTATGGGAAATATATTTCATTTGATGGGTTTACTTTTCAAGGTATTGAAAAGGTCTTAAAAAACCTTAAATTTCTCTTCAAGTTAAACTCTCAGTCATTTTCACGGATTAGGTTTTGAAGCTCAAATTTAGTTTGTGATCAGTTTCTACTTTTTGCTCAGTCAATTTAGTCCAGTTTCTTAGGTCCTAAATTTTCTAAAATAATTTACTTGGTGAATACATGTAGCTGCAGGAACCACAAGTACAATTATTATTATAACACATTAAGTTTTACCTAACCCTTTGTTTGAACAATTGAAGACCACATTTACTAGTATACTCATCAGTTCACTCACACCAAACTGGAATCATGATAGATATCAAAATTCTCCTAAGCATTTTCCTGATAAATGTATAGGGAAAAGTAAGGAGAATTTCATGTACAGCATGGTTGAATTGTTTGCTACAAGTACATATTTATTATTGATTTGATATTATATCCTTTTCTTTTCAGCGTGGTGGATATGGTCGTGGTCGTGGCAGTGGAGGTGGTGGCAGTGGAGGTGGTGTTGGTGGTGGTGGTGGTGGTGGTGGTTTCGGTGCACCCCCACAGTAAACTGTTGTAAATGGAACATTGAATGTTACAAATTAAATATAATTGTAACTAAAAGCTGTTTTGTTCTGGAATAGCCTGTCTGTGGTTTTACCGCTTTATATTCTGTTCTTGTCAAGCCATCAGGGGGAAATCCAGAAATTTCAGAAGGGGTGATGGTAGAAAAGGAGAACTGAAGGGTCCCTTCTCAATCATTTTTTGTAATTTTCTATTGCATTTTTGGGACCCCCCCCCCAATTTACCCTCACCACACCTGTCTGTATTCTCGGTACATAATTATGGATGTGCAAGACAATCACACAACAGCTTTGGACTAAACAACTTTACTGTCAGTTTTTAAAGGATATTGATTTCATTTTACAAGAATTTGGGTCTTTTGAATTCCCCATAGTATGCGTCACAAAATCTGATTTGCTCAAGTTGACTGCATGCAAAAAATCTAAGAATTCTAGCCAGTTCACTGCAAAATAGAGCGTAAGAAATAGCTATGGTACCAGAAGCCAATTAAAGGAATCGTGAAGTGAAAAACACTGAGGGCAAAATAATTTGTTATACTCAATTACCATCTGAAGTTTTTGGGGTCCAAAGTGTTTTTCACTTCAGGATTATTTTGCACTCTTCCCATCTTTTTCAAGTGTATAACTGGAGTTTACAAAGCTGTAGTAACAAACTGTGTACTGTAGGTATTTCCATTTATCATATGATAAATCCATCTTTCTGCAATGTTGATACTAGGAGAACAACCTATGTAAATGCAGTCATTTAAGGTGATGTTACAATTTTCAATGCAACATTGTTGTGCTAAAAGTTGTAATTGTGTAACATAGCATTCACTACAATTTTTAGTGCACTTTTTGTTGTGGCAACTTGTTGCAGGTTTTTGACTTTCATTCAAAAACCTGCAACATGTGGGAACAATGTTGCATTAAAAATCATCCTGCGTAATAAACATCACATTATTATTAATACACAAGAAATGAAAACTTTGTTTTCAATGGTTTTGAACCAATCAAAAGATAAATTACATCTTGGTTGTTTCATAATATTGTTTTCTCACATACAAATTATGAATACAAACAAAGATAATTATTAATTTTAAGAATTAATATTGAATCTCTGTAAAATTTCCTTAGAGGGTCCATTGAGAAAAAAATAAAGTTTTAAACCATAATTCCAATATTCCTAATCACATGTAAAACCATATAATTACGTAGGATCTATGCTGACGTAATGTTTGTGAATAAACCTCTTCAATCCCAAACTCCTTCGAATGTCCAAACAAAGAAACTTATCTGGAGAATCCAATCCTGAACTACCAGGCTACATACAGTAACAAACTCGAGATTTGCCCATGTGGTTGGTATTGTATCCATGGTTACTATTGTTGTAAGCAGGAAAGGGGTATGCCCCCCACCCACCCCCTCAGCCCTTCGGTCAAAGTTTGTCCAGCCACTGAAGTGCTCTTGGCTGCATACCTGGGGGGTACTCCCACATAATTATAACCTCTTCGGAGACATGCCGCCCTTTAGAGTATACTTTTCAAACCTTGTCATAAACAGGATATAAAATGTGCACTTTTTAGTGATTTAAGGTGTGTAATTTGGGCTCAAATTCCTGAACAGGATATGGAATTTTTAACGACTTTTTGTCATAAACGGGTTCAGGGTTTGAGAGCCTTGGCGGCACCTCCCTACCCAAGAGTTTATGGTACTTTTCTTTTATTCCATTTTTCTGAAAGGGAAATTACCCCCCCCCCCTGACCTTCACTGGCCTAGAGGGAGAAAAACAATTATACGTCAGGTATCTGTGAAATGAAG
>JANVCH010136726.1:0-12913 GCA_025505405.1 Epizoanthus rinbou | reverse complement strand
TTTACACATCAAAAGAAAGAAGGTTTGTATCAAAGCATGGACAACTTTCGTCTCAGTTTCATGCAAAGGCTTGGCTACAAATTTAGGAACCGTGAACAGGACTATTCACTCATTTCACGATCATATTACATTGGATGAAAAATCACATTACCTTATTCAAAAAAGTATTGTTAGATCGGTGATTCTTTTCATATAACTTATTTATTGTTGGCTTAAAAACCGACTTCACGAAAAAGTTCATCTGTTAATTACAATATCCGGCGTAAAAAGTTACTTCTTTTAAATAAATTAAGGGGGAAACAAATAACAGCAGGAGCCGAAAAAATAAAACAAAGTAACAAAATTTGAAAAGTTAGATAACTTTATACCACAACATTCATCTCTTGTTTCCTGCAGGTATCCAAACTGATCGCAATGAAGTGTCATATATTGTTGAGCTGTGTTGTGTTTGTATCTATTGTGGTGCTACAGTCAGGAGTTGGTGCGCGACCAGTGGAAAATGACCTGATTGAGAAGGAGAACCGCGCAAAGCGGTCTTGGCCATTTGTCAGAGGTTAGGTTGCATTCTTCGCATTCGGATGTTTGGAGTTTAGAAACCGCCACAAGGCCCTGTCGTCTTCCTTTTGGATTAACAAGCACGCACATAAGCACACAATTATATTCGTTTTAAAAATAAGATCTATACTCTTGTTTCTTGCGAACTTTTATTTGAAGTGACAAGAAATTATGTTGATTTTACTTGTGTAAGTCTATTTTGTTTACAGTTTTGAAAGATATTTTAGGTATAAAAAACAGAGACAAAGACAAAGACAGAAAAATAATAATAGGAACAGATATAGGCTGATGTGGAGCAGGGCTAAGATAGTAATGCAATGAAATTATTCTAATCTATAATATACGCAGCATTGAAGTTTTCTTTCCCGACTAACGTCGATGTTTTTATTTTCAGGACCATTTTCATATATTCCCATCAGCCCTGAGTATATCGGCACCATGCCACTGACTGCCTCCGCAACACCAACTGAGTTCACTTTGAAAGGAATCGATGCAGCAGCCAACGGTGTGCTTATCTACGCCTATATCACCACTCACAACTGTGGCACATCTCCCTTTGTTCGTGGATACTATGAGATCTGGACAGAGATCAATGGCCAAAGGTACTCCCAGTTCATGAACGTGGCAACTGGTAAGTCCGTGATCATCAACTCAGACAACATGAAGTTCCAAATCGCCAACGGGAATTCAAAGGTTTACATGCAGTTGAAGTACCCAGCAGACGCCCAACCCAACGGTCAAAAACTTTGCCCAAATCACGCAGACCCTGGAGCTGATGTGTCAAGCAATGTGTTTGTCCTTGGATACACTAAGAAGCGCTATATAGTTGGATAAGATAATTACTGTGGATTAATGAAATCAAAATACAGGTTGCTTTGCTTAATTGTTAAAATCATTGCATAAAAGAAGCGAGTTATTGGTGATGCCTGTGAACATATTTTAATCGTATAGTTATTCGTAATTTCACTTATGCAGTTACAGTGCTAGGCATGGCTGTAAGGTAACTCGTCGAGGCTCCATGGTATTAGAGAGTTTTAGATCCACGTTTGGTGTGTTAACCGGAGACTTCAAACCGCCGGTAGCGGTTTGCGGTTAGACGTTAGAAGTTTCAGGTTTTTCAACGATTTAGATCGACGTCGGTTTTCAGGTAAAAAACACGCCGCCATCTTGACTTATTACAGACAGCTTGGAAGTCTTTCATTTCAAACAAAAAATGTGGCTGAAAGTTTGGTTCTCTAGCGTCCCAAACGACTAAAACGACCTTATTTCACATAAATTTACCAAACATACGTGAGAATATTCGAAAAGAAAGCCAGAAAGCGCTGAAGGAATTGACATACCTGAAACTCCCTTTCCCGAGGTTCAAACGTGGACGGCAAACGACAAACGTGACCTCTGGAGTTTGGACACGTGACCTCTAGAGGTTTGCGGTCAGACGTATTTGAAAACAAGCGTGGATCTAAAACTCTCTATTCTTAAAAGTAACATAATGGCCGTTTAGCTCATAGTGTTAACCACAAGGTGTGCAACATGTACCATTGAAACTCGTTACAATAAATGACATTGTATATGTAAGGTCTATTTGTATGAGTATTGTCAGTATTATGGAGTACAATGCCAGTCTTGTTTAGCCTTACATAATCCCGGGGGGGGTACTCCCATACATTGGCTATACGGGTATGTGCAGCCAAACGGGGTATCAATTTTAGGGTTTTATGTTAGAATGGGGTATCACTTTGTGCAAAATTTTGATCCATTGTTAGAACGGGGTGGCGATTTTTGGAAATTTGGTACTTTTGGGCCGTGAAAAATCGAATTTTTCTTAGAACGGGGTATGAAAATAGTATCAAAATTGAGATATTTTACTTAGAACGGGGTCGGAATTTCTTTGTTCGGCGACACATCCCTACCCAGCAGCTGTTTTATATATATTGCTTATTTAAAATTATAATATTAGATTATTACTAATTTTATAGTTTATTCTTTGTAAAGTATATTTGAATTTTTCAAGAAAAAACACTAGTAATACTTATTATTATTATCACCATCATCATCATCATCATCATCATCATCATTATTATTATTACTATTATAATTATTATATAATGCAATTCAATCGTTTTCTAAATACGGATTATTGAGTATGCACTAGAGATTTTTGCCATTGCGAATACAATTAACTGATTATTACATGCATCCTCGGAGACCCAGGGGTGAACCCTTAGGCGAGCGGAAAAGCAGGATGCGAGGAAATTTTGATTATTAAATTAGAAAACTCTCCATCTTCTCTCGCCCTATTTTCTCCCTGCCCGACGGATTGCCCCTGAATAGTCAGTACAGTAAGTAACAGCAAGTAAGTAAGTAAGTAGCACACAAGGTGATGAGTAAGTCCCGGTCCTTGTGATAAGCTTCTAGATTCCCCGCGTGACAGTCATCATCATCACGGCTCCTTCTTCCCGGCTGGGGAATAGGGCCCTTTATTCTATTTGTCCATACATCCCGGTCTTTGGCTACAATTCCCGCTTTGCTCCAGGTTTGGAATCCTAACATCACTCGTTCTTTCTCTACAGTTCGTCTCCATGTTTGCTCCAGGTTTGGAATCCTAACATCACTCGTTCTTTCTCTACAGTTCGTCTCCGTGTTTCTTGTGGCCTTCCCTTGTTTCTCCGCCCTTCTGGTGTCCATGTGAGAGCTACTTTTAGGTGTTCACTTGCATCCATTCTCAGAATATGTCCAATTAACTTCCAACGCCTATGTCTTATCTGTTCACTAATTTCTTCCGTCTATCTCCACCTGTTGTCTGATCTCTACATTTGACAGTACTGCGTGACAGTATGTCTGGCGGCTGGCTCAGTCACTATATTCTCTGACTTCCAAACAGATTTTCCCGGGTTCAGTCCCCAGCCTCGCCGATGGTTATAAGTCATTTGTGCGGTCTTTTTTCTCTACAGCGTTCGTGGACAGGGACACTAAAAGGTTCGGGTCACCTAAAATAACCCATATACGTTTTGATAAGAGGGTCGTACAGGGGGTTCCTCGTGACGCGTGATTAGCAATTTTTATTTTCCGTGATGCGTAATTTTGGGAAATTATTCTCCGTGATCCGTGCTCCACGGATTCAACGTGACACGAGAAGGAACCAAATACACACACGTTATTCGTGATTGTATACATAGATCTTCATATTTCACGTGATTTGCGACACCTCACATGTACCTGGAAAAGTCTGCAAACGTTCTGAAACAGATAAAAGCCTGTCATTAGAGACATTAGATCTCCTGAAGGGATCATTTATCTCTGACATCAATCCGAAGCCGACTACTGAGGTCACAAAGGAATTTTGTCGGTTTGTAATCAGTAATGTGTATGTTTCTTCATAATAATACAGCCGGTCCTCGAGTTTTTTGAGTGAATGCTGCTCTTATTTTCGTGATCCGGGAAAATGCAATTTCAATGTACGTGATCCGTTCTTGGTCGTTTATTTCGCGTGAACTGTGCCAGGGGACCCCCCTGTACGCCCCTCTACAAACTGGACTGTGCAATTATAAATTACTACATCTGCAATTAAATACAATTTAACATACTTTGTAGCATCGATTTAATACTAAAAATCATTGACAGAGTTTTTAAATGCTTTAAAAAAGCGTTTATTTTCATCACAACATGATGGTGTTCTTGGGTAGTCATTGCGCGCAATGATCGTACGGATTTTTGCAATTTTTAAAAAAATGATCATCACAGAACTATCCGCGTGAACACAAATTGGCTCAGGATACACTGGAACTATTCCGTTGTTGTGAAAAGCTCCATTTAATATTATTGTCACTACAATTGCCGTCATGGCCGTCATGGATTTTAATCCCCAGTGGCGATGACTACTGTAATTTCAGATCAGAACTTTGACTATAAAACCAGATAAAACCAGAAATAAAACCAGATTCAATTTATCAGAAGAGTTGAACCTCTTGTCAATCTAATAATACATCTGTATATTAAACATTGATTATCATGCTTTGTAAAACAGAACCTTTTTATCCACGGTATCCAACAAAGATGTCAGATTTTAGATTTATATACATTTCATGCGGCAAGCATTGTTTTTAAACCGGCGCTGTTCTATTCAGTAGATTACAATATATGACTAGGAAATAACACTATTGTAAACTTGTATCTTTCAAAATTGCACCCTCAAGCCGAGTTAAACAAACAAATTTATTCAACGCAATATCAGTTATATTTCTAGCTTGCAGCTCAACTGACCTCTGAGGTAGTCCACAATGATAGCCTTGCTTCTCTCTGTACGCAGCCCAGGCATCCACCAGCGGCCGATTGGGGTACCTGCCTTCACAGCGATAAACGGTCGCAAAATCTTCTGGATCCATGATATGCAACATAGTACGTCCGAAAATTGACTCCAAAAATATCGGCCCAAGTTCTTTGAAATAATCTTGATGGATCATAGCAAGTTTTGCTGTTCCTCCATGATTTCGGTAGTGGATAGCGTTTCCGATAAAGGGAAGGCCTTTTGGTTTGGGAATATCAGAGAAGGACAATACCGTAGAATCTTCCTCATACGTTGTTGCGGTACGTTTGAGTGCCGCCTGTTCGTTGGACCGTTCTGCTAGTAACCTTGCCCTCGGATCAGTCCACAAAACCCGGTTACGAATCAGTTTATGAAAACTCTTTCTCATGATTGGAGAAACTTTGCAAGTCAGTCTTTCCAAACTTTAGATTTTCGAGGATGCAAAAGAGTGCGTACGGAAATATTCGAATGTTAAGATGCATTTATATTAAACAACTGATTAAACAACTGAGCAAATTTGGTAGCGTCACTAATATAATGTTGACAATGCGGATTGTTTAATTTCATAAGCACCTTTTCGCCGTCTTTTATTAAAATATACAAATCGCACACTGCTTTCATTTGTTTTGGATGGTCTGTAGAACAACGGACCGCACATTCATTCAAATTCGGTTGGATACTGACGCGACCATTCAATATTTTTCTAATCAGAATAACAATTCCAAGATCGGTAGACATGGCTTTATTTGCTTACTGATTTCTATCCGCTCCAAGGATGGTTGGTTTGCAAAGTCTGTTGAAATTGTTCGCTGGATGACATATGAGGCCATATGAGAAGGTCATGATATTGAGAATATCACTCAATTTGTATGGGAATATCAAAAAAGTCCCGGGATTTTGGAGCGAAATCATATATTCGCGAAATCATTGGGCCGATTAGGAAAGCAGATTCTCTTTTTCGTTGAAAACTCGGGTCAGTACCAAACAACTCGGGGAAACTTTCATAATAATTTATTACAGCTCAAACAACTCATGTTAGTCCAAATAAAATAAAGTCCCGGTTTCTAACCAGCGCCCACATTTTAAAATAGCCGCAGCGTTTGCCATTTTTTAAAATATAGAACAAATTTATGTAAAAGATATCTTCCGCTCCGTGAGTGAAATTATTCGATTGTAGCCGATACGATCCGTCCGCATCTAAAAAACCCTCACTGTGCCTCATTTACTTTAGTTCAAGAATATCTGATGAGAAACCGGGAACCTTAGACTTAAAAGCTCCTCGTAAATTGTGAATGGAAATTTTGAATTAGAGGAAGCAGAAGAGAACAGGAATAATGACGTTATATTTTCAATTTTAGCACAAAAACAACAAGTATATACAGCGCAAATTGGCGGATAATTCCTTGCCTTTTGCCGTTTTTGGTACTAAATGAACAAGAAGCACAAATTTATAGCCCAAAATATCTTGTCGATCAGTACTGTTTTAGTACAAAATTGAAAATGAGTTAGCCTGATCTAAAACGATAATAACAATGCTGATCACGCAGCGTTCCAGTAATACTGACGAGCAACAAATCACAAATTAAATGTTTTGCACAAAGTAGAAGACCCGTCTGTTTGTACCATTTGTTTCCGATTAAGAGATATGTTGTATGGCAAACTCGTTGTTCAAGTGGAGTGGGAGATGATATGCATAGCAACATATGCAATTGAACTCGCAACACTACTTTGTTGCGTGGCAACTTGCAAGAAATTGTTGCTCACATTTCTGCACCCTTAAATGATTCAGTTCAGCCACTTCTACGTAAAACTGACACTTGTAAATTTTAAACATTTGATTTGTGATACATTTTAAAATCCTTTCGAAATAATTTTATATGCTATAAACTTAGCTTAGTTCGAGTTAAAGGAAGTAAATTTGAGTATACAAAGAAAAGACCTGAAAAGAAATATTTCTTAGTTCGCCAACGGATTTTACATATTGCATTATCATAAACCATTATCATTATCAATATCAATATCATCATAGCAGCGGAATTCGATTTACAGGGTTCTTCCCCTAAACTCAAAACAAAACGTTTTATGGTATAATAAGATATTTTTAAGGACCCACGCGAACAACTTTTTCGTGCAGTTTATCCATACGTCAGAGACAGACAGCTACAAGTTATAAAATTTAAGGACTTTTCATACATTTTGGCAGCTTTTCATAAAATTCAAGGACTTTTGAGGCCTCAAATTTCTGAAATCAAAATTTAAGGACTTTCATCATGGTTTTAAGGCCCCGTACGAACCCTAGATTTATCGAAGTTCGAGTTATCGAGGGTAAAATTACAGCCAGTGAGTGAAACAAATTCAAGTGAAACAGGATTATAGTTAAATTGAAGAGAAAATCGAGTTATCGAGCACAACATCTAACGGAACACTGAGCATTTTTGGAACATCGTTGCGCTGTTCTATATAAGAACATTTATATTTTGAGCTGACCCTGAACGCTAATTGCCATATTATTCATATCAATAAAGTGCTCTTATTTTATTCTGGAGATGTCTAATTATTTTATTTATTTATATGATTATAATCCGCAATACACACGAATATATGTTTTCCGTTGTTCCCATAACAGAACACATGACCAGTTTGGCGGTTAAAAGTGTGATATAGCACTGATATTTCGCAATATTTTTCTCAAATAACCAATGTTGAATGTAGTAAACAAATTGTTTTACAATATTGTAACGATTCCTTACTTTTCGTCAACCTAAGATATCTGCTATCATAGCATGTTCCGAAAGTTCAGTAGATATTTTATGCCTCAACGTTCTTCTGAAATATATTATTGTAAAAACGTGTATTATTGTAAATATTGCAAATATGTTGTAAACAATGAGAAAATGCTATAAACTTGGCCCACAAGTACAGTACCCCCGGACAGGTACAGCCGCCAAGCGCAGCACGCTGACTTATAAACTATTGGAGGTTAGTGCTCTAGATCAGTCGAAAGTCTTGTCAAACGGAGGATTTATCATTAAGATTTCAGTCTTAAACTTACTACCATGTACTGCTGCCCTTGGCGTATAATTTTGAAACCTTTTGTATCCCACAAGCGCTTTGGGTTTTGGATTATATATCGTTTAGCGAAAAGGCGCTGTTTTCCAAGCACAAAATATCAATAATACAGATAATAGCAAGTAACACTGTTGTGATTCAACGCAATATCAGTTATATTTCTAGCTTGCAGCTCAACTAACCTCTGAGGTAGTCCACAATGATAGCCTCGCTTCTCTCTGTACGCAGCCCAGGCATCCACCAGCGGCCGATTGGGGTACCTGCCTTCACAGCGATAAACGCTCGCAAAATCTTCTGGGTCTATGATGTGCAACATAGTACGTCCGAAAATTGACTCCAAAAATATCGGCCCAAGTTCTTTGAAATAATCTTGATGGATCATAGCAAGTTTTGCTGTTCCTCCATGATTTCGGTAGTGGATAGCGTTTCCAATAAAGGGAAGACCTTTTGGTTTGGGAATATCAGAAAAAGGTAGTATTGTCGAATCTTCCTTGTGCGCTGTTGCGGTACTTTTGAGTGCCGCCTGTTCGGTCGACCGTTCTGCTAGTAACCTTGGCCTTGAATCACTCCACAAAACCCGGTTACGAATCAGATTATGAAAGCTCTTTCTCATGTTTGGAGAAACTTTGCAAACCAGCCTGAGGAAGCGAAAGAAAGCATCCATCGGAGATCCGCTGAACCAATGTATATTGAATTATATAAAAATATTATTCAGTCAACACGTGCCTTTCCCGTAAAGTAAGTTTAAAAATAGCACGCTGTTTTATTTGTTGTGAACGGCGTTAGGAACAAAAAGACACATATCCTACATGGCATGATTTATGTGCTTTGTTCAGTCCTAATACTAAATCATGTTTTAAAATTCTTGATGCGCGGCTCTGTTTCAGATGTGTTCGAATTTTCTTAGCAAACTGCCCCGGGCAAACTGCACATAAACACACATATAGAAAAAGAAAAAAACAAGCGAAAACCGGCATTTGATTACCAACATGCATATATATAACGACTCTATGAGGACGCGTTTTGTTTGTTCATTTAAAGTGAAAGGTTCCGGGAACCACTTATTCAAAATGTTTTAAAATGTGAGATTTGCCTCGCTCCTACTCTTCTATTTTCAGGGCAGCGCGACCTCTCTTAAACCTCTCTTAAACCTCTCTTAAACCTCTCTTAAACCTCTCTTAGGGAGTTAAGGGTCTGAACTAATTAACCTGTGAATATTAGTTGAGTATGAATATCTCCAAAGTTAAAAAGCAGGTACTTACCTAATGTTACATGATTTTCATTCAGTGGAGTGTGTGTATGGTGGGGGAAGAGTGAGTGGGGGAGGTAGTGACACAATCTATGGTTATTATTATTATATATTATTATTATTATTATTTATTTATTAATATTACATTATTCGGAAAGAGAGGTACCTTTTTACGACATTTCCAGTCTATGCTGTTAACATTTCCCGATTCGTATACACATAAAAGAGTTGTCCCTCATTTTGCAAGCAAAAACCTTGAACGCAATTTATTCAGTGGGAATTTTCAAATAACTCCAAATCTAACCACCGGACAGAGGTCCTTCACCTACCGTGGAACTAAGCTGTGGAACCCATTAAGTTATGATGTCAAAACTGTCAAATGTCCTAAAGTTTTTAAACGTTGACTCAGTAACATCTTGCTATCGTCTTACTAATTTTATGCATACATTTTATTACTTTAATTATAACTTAAACATCTAATTTTTAGCATTCAATTCATAATTTGTTCTAGATAGATAGATTAGGCAGATTAGCTTAGATATATGCATTGTAGCTGAAAAGACCAGTCATGGGAGCTTCAATAAAGATATGTATGTATGTAAGTATGTATGTATGTATGTGAATCTACAGTTCTCGAGTGACGTACTTAATCTAGCGAAAAAATCCATACATACAGATAGTCATGTGGCTTACAGTTTCAGCCATGGAAACAAGGCTACGCTGAATCAAAGACACCGTCGACGACTGAACTAAAAAAATGTTCTTTTTAACAATTAAAATTGTTTTGGTAAATATATATTATACATCTTCATTATTGTTTGTTATCTTTTCTAGAATTTTCAGTTGCTATAGGACCTATAGAACCACAAAACATTATTCCTCAATGGGTAAGTGAATGCATTCTTCCGAATCGCCCACAAAACCTCAAAATCCAATTTATAAATTTATAAGTCCCTACAAACACTTCACGCCGTGTATTGATTCTTAATCCCATCAACTTTTACTTGGCTTTGAAGTTTATTGTAAGCCAGTTTCATTTCTAATGAATAAAAAATTGGATTGTCGATGTACGCATTCGGTTCTGAGCACATGCAATACTATTCTAGATACCGCGTTTGACAGCAGGTGTATTCCGAGTTGTAGTGAATGAAACTTACATGTGTTTATTAAATTTCAAACCTTGTTACCTGACGTGAATTCCTATTTATACTTTAAGAAATAATCACACCTGAAAGTGTCATGTGATTGCGATTTATGTAAAATCCTAAACACCTCTTACTGACCGAGTCCGATACCACGAACTACAGGCAGAGGATCCATAATTCACGGTAGCAACATATCTAACGGCGGTGAATAAGAGTGTTATTATATGGCTATTATACCCTATGTTGGATCGTACCGTGAGTTACGGTAGGCTTACTGTACGACCTAAAGTCGCGATAACATTGAGCGACTTTAGGCGATTTAAGGCGACTTCAGCAAAATTTGCCAGTTGTTTGCCAACAACAACAACAACAACAACAACAACAACAACAACAACAACAACAACGCGATGCTTATCCCAGCACTTGAGCTCCAGAGATGAAGACATGCAATGGCGCAGATGACGTTCGGACAATTTAAGCTGAACTTGTTTGATTCCGATTGGGAAGAAATGAGTGTACATGAGCCAGTTTTGTTGTTGTTGTTGATATTATTATTATCGTTGTTGTTGTTGTTATCGTTTTTAGAATTAAAAAGCTGTTGTGTATTATTCAAATATGTTCAGTTAACCTTCTCTGATAGGAAGAGGGGGGGGTGGGATAGGTGTTCTTTACCACCCTCCCCTTCGGTGTTTTTTGTTCTACGACGTCACGATTTTGGCAGCAATAATGAAGACCTCTTTTACCCGCCTTTGAGGCAATCAGCTATATGATATGGCAATGGCCTTTTTCAGGGGGTTCATACGAAAAACTGGGATGGATGGGGGTCTGCATGGGTTGCCCCATATGGCTTTCTATGTGTCTATTCGTTGTGTTAGGTTCGCAAGGTATTGTGGCTAAATGTACAGCCGCCATCTTTTTAGTACGGTCAATTGGCTTTTAATAAAAGAAATGAATTAAAGAGGTGCGGGGCCCCTCCTACAAGGGAAGGAGGAGACCTCCCACCATCCCCACCCCCTACAGGCCTGGATGCATCCTCGTCGATAGACTACAGGATATGTTATTAGTTCCTTGGTAATTTGCCAACACTATTTGTATTAGTAATCACATGGTTCCGAGTGCAATTTGGAATAAATTAGCACAAGTACATTTTTCAAAGACTAACAGTACGAGTGCTAATTTATTCCAAAATTGCACGAGAAATCATGTGATTACTTGTTAATTATACAGAAACAAAAATGTCTGAGACATCTACTTAACTTTGTTTCCTTTCCGATTGGCTTTGTGTCGACATTTTCTAGGTAGTCGATCAAGTATTAAAATCTCCATCGATATTCTGGTTTTTCTTAAACAAGACACAAAATGGACGTTTGTTCCTAACCTCTTTCCCAGTGCCATCCGCGCATTAGTGGCAGTAATCTGATTGGCTACAGTTTTCTCGCTGGCCAATCAGCGTTCAACTTCACTTTTCTGCACTCAATTTCAAAAATTTACACTCAATTTCAAAAATCTGCACTCAATTTCAAATAAACTGCACTCCTCTCGAAGAATCGGAACTGTATCATTAACACTAAAACGGAACGCTCCTTCCGTCTCTGCTTCTGCTTCTGTAGCTAGTGTAAAGCAGGCGTAACATGGTTGTAATTTACAATTTCCTAGCATGCGCTGCGCCATTAGGCGTGGAACACTCAAGCATCCCAAACGCTTCCATCACGGCATCCAGCACATATCAGGAGTCTGGTTACGAGCCTTGGAATGCCAGGTTACACAGGTACTATGGAGCGGGGGCCTGGTGTGCAGCAGAGTTAAATGACCAACAATATTTACAAATCGAGCTTAACAGACTTCATATCATCTCGGGAATAGCTGTCCAGGGTAAATACACAACGAAAGGACTGGGTCTAGCCTGGATCCGCACATTTACTGTCTCCTATAGCAACGATGGGATCACATGGGTTTCTTACATGGAAAACAGCAATGTTACGGTAAATAAAAAGACATCTACTTTACTATTTAAAAAATTCACAGTGTTCCACTAAATTTACATACCATTAAATTGACCCTCATGTATTAAGCTTGCTTCCAGTTTTACAGATTGTACATTAAAAAAGATGCAACTGTAGGAACCTGTTCTACAGTGAACGATAAACTAGATAGTAGCTTTGTAAGTTTTGTTAAATTTGCAGGCGCCTCATGTGCTCTTTGTCAGCACAAATTATTGTTGCTGCTTTTTGCTTTTCAGTTTAGAGATATCCACGAAAATGATAATTTCGCTCCAGAAGTTTGGGGTTGCATGGAGCTCCTACTAGCTGTAATCTACTGTAATCTCTAATCCCTAATCTGTAGCTGTAATCTGTGATCTCCTACTGGCTGTAATCTACTGTAATCTCTAATCCCTAATCTGTAGCTGTAATCTGTGATCTCCTACTAGCTGTAATCTACTGTAATCTCTAATCCCTAATCTGTAGCTGTAATCTGTGATCTCCTACTAGCTGTAATATACTGTAATGTCTAATCTCTAATCTGTAGCTGTAATCTGTGATCTCCTACTAGCTGTAATCTACTGTAATCTCTAATCCCTAATCTGTAGCTGTA
>JANVCH010136615.1:0-12916 GCA_025505405.1 Epizoanthus rinbou | reverse complement strand
TCGGCTTCGACAGATAACACAAACCTCGGCCTTGATAATTCTCGCTATCATGCTCAACCTCATCCAATAATTGTTAATTGTCTGTGTTTCTTTTGAAGTTAGCCGCTCAGTTTCGACATGATTGTTCTTCATGTTTAAATATCAACAAAGTTTCTTGTCTTCTATTAGGAAATTCTGGGAGGTATGTTAGATTTGGAGCCATCAAGGTGGCGGAAACCAAGAAAGGAGAGTTTTGAGGAACATAAGAAAAAAGTACTGCGGTTTGCTGATTGGTGGAAACCGTACGACTGGACACTGAAGATTCAGAAGGACTGAAAATGACAACCAAAATATATATGACAGCAAAAGCGAGAGAGAAAAACTGTTAAATGGCTAAATTCCAGTGCGGGCGGCAATTGATTGCAACAGGAATGCCCACTTCACCAGGAGGTAGTAATTCTGAAACCATCCACTCACCCATACTGGTCGACGCCCATTATAGAACACGTGGTGAGGATTGACCATTGGTCTGCATGCCAAATAAGGAAGCGAAAGGACAAGAGACAAAGGATGTAGACATTGCTTGATGCAGCACTGCGATGCATTTTAGTGTGAGTATGAGTAAGAGTGATCAGTGATAGCAAGAGATGAACGTGTATAAGCAATTTACTGATAGCTGGTGGTTGCCACACTACACAAGATTGACAATAATCAGCTTGATGTTATACAGATTTTTAAATTAAAAATATGAAATTGGATGTACTCGAAGATTGCCTTCAGAATCGAAATGCAAAAATGCTATTGTTAGTACTGGCCAATGAATTGCACATACTATGAATGCATGTATCTGCGTTTTTCAGCAGTGTAAACATAATACTGATGGTAAATATAGCGGATATTACATGGCCGTGCGGAGATATGATTTTTATCTTCGAGTGTTGATAATATCCTCACGAGTGAGCAAAGCAAACAAGTGATCATATTTTCAACACAAGAAGATAAAATTTGTATCTCCAACTGGTCATGTAGTGTTCTTTTTATTATATGTGGAAAATCTTCCGAAATCTTGGGTAACTTTCGGAACATTTTGGAAACGCTCAAAAATGCTTGAAAAGTATTTTTAAAATAATTATTTGAAAATTTTCAAAAAAATTCGGATATCTCTGGAAAATGTCGAAAATGATCAGAATTCTGTGGCTGTATCTATTAAGTGACTAGAGAGTGCTACAGAGGGAAAATTGTTATCAAACAGTCATGTGTTTTGATATGATATCTAAACACATGTGTATTATCACTTTTATTTCGCTCATAAATCCTGGTAATTTATGGCTGAACTACATGTATCTTCAATTCCACCAAGGTAAAGCGCTTAGATCTTTTTGGATAAGCACTATATATTATAAGCTGTATTATTATTATTATGGTCTTTATTTTTGGCATTCCTTCTTCATGTTTTTTTCCCTGCAACCAATATAATTATGCTATTGCCAATGCCACCGCCACTCACAACGCTACTACACACTATCCATATACCAAACAACCACAAGGCACCCGGTGATTTCACTACAAAGTTTCACACGAAAACTGTAAAGTAAAGTATGTTGCCAGTGGTATTCGTCCAGAACGTTCTTTAATGGACTACCTGCAATAATTTGGTTCGTAGGAGAAGTTATTTAACAAAAAACGTGCTTCATGTTTGATCAAGGTATTCCAAACAGGTCGAAACAATAAAAGCACTCAAGCAAAAATCTATTTCTCGGTGTTTGGAACCCCCAATGAAACACTCGCTTTTGAGACGTTACATGTACGTGAATGTGGCACTGATAATTCAGTGTCTGTTGTATATATAATCCTCTGTCAAGATGTTCACTAACCCAAGTCAAAGTGTTCACATCACCATGTCAAAACTAAGGTACATATTCAATAAGATATTTATTTTGTATTCTCAAGAACTTTACAACTGTAAAATCATTATAACAAAGCGGACAGGACATAATTTAAATGCCATCTCTAAAAGGATGGTAAAACCTTAATAATATGCCCCTTGAACCGAATGACTTCACTGATACAAATATTTGTTTTCTTTTTAAGTGATATTTTATAAATGTTCAAACTGTAAGTACATGTAACAACATAATACACCAACATCACTTGGGACATATTGGTGTCCACAACATACACGAAATGGGATCCCTAACTGCTTGCGAGTAAATGCAACATGTTGAACAATGATGAATTATTTGGTGCCTAATAAGTTTGGGATGGTAAAGTATGTTTTGACATTGACTTCGAAGTGTTTCAAAGAAGATTGTATAATGTTATTCTGTTTAAAAAAAAAATATATATATATTTACTCGCAGTAAATAAAAGTATGCACGTTGTGACAGCAAAAACGCACTGTAGCATTGAAAAGATGTAAACAATAACAGCTGCTCGCAATACATCTTAGTTGCAAATGATTCTGTAAGTTACAGCAATTATCAACTACCGCACCCTGTACTTTGGAATATCAACCATACTTTACAAAGGACGTAATACAGCTTTGTTGTTACATAATATGTGCCACCGAAAATCTTCGCAACAGTTTAATATATTAATATATCATGTTCCCCACATTTTGGTGCAATATGAAAAAACCTGAGTGTATTGTTCAGAGACTAAAAATTGCTGTTGGTCAAGGACCCATCAGTGAAAATTGATGAGAAATCATTTTCAGTTTAGGCTGAAAATATGGAAAAATCTCCTCACACCCAAGTGCTCTTCCCTCAAAAGTAACACCCCCAAGACATCCGAATCTCTCCCACTCTCACCCCCCCTCCCGTTCCTCCATATTATTTTGCTGATCCATTGCCCAGACAGTAAGTTGACATGAATATTATAACTTTCTTACTAATCACTGCCTAACTATACTATCTAGAAAAGTCTTTGTGACAAACGTTCAGTAACATTTCCTTTGCTGCAAGTTTTAATTTATCACCCCTTCCATTTTAAGGTGCATTCTCTTTGGATATTCCTATTCCAGAATATTCTGACTATTTTGCTTCCAGGAGTAGAACACATGTTCGTGAACAAGAGTAGCTCCCCGATCAATGCTTACACATGTTATTACACTTCTGATTCCGAAATGATCTCAAACAAATCAGTCAGGGTATTCAATATTTCTGTACTTATGTTGTCTCCAAGTAAATAAATGACAGTGTCCCAGAAGCATTATTAATTATACACAAATATTAATTATTAGAATTTTTATCTGAAAGTCAGATACTCCATCGTTAAACAATCTCAAATATGACTTCTTCATACTCCTTAAAATTATCTTAATTCCACATCAAAACATTTGCTGCAGGCATAATATCAGGATTCAACTGCGTATCTTCCCGAAACATTGTAAGGAGTTGTATTTGCAAATTGTTTTAGTAAAAAGGTATAAAGAATATTGGATGATTGGAGGAATGGACTATCAAATGAAAGTAAACGGCACCTCCAAATACCAGAATGCTAATATAATTATTTTTATATATGACTGTAACTGTATGTTACTGTAACTAGTACTTAAATAATCTTATTTCTAGACTTAGAGGAAAGAGTAAACTGCCCACAGACATGTTTCCTTTTCAGCAACAATGAAACTGTCCCTGAGAAGGTGAACAAATGTATGGGCAGGGTAAAGAAGAATTTGCCGAACACCATACAACATGGTCAATTGCACTTCAAAGTAGACATTCAATATTGAACAGGTTTTGTAGAGCTATTATAAGATGTGTCAATCACATCCCACTGTATGCTGGCCCGCCCCCACTCTCGGGCACGACCCAGTTAATGTTCTGTGCAGGGTCCTTTATGTCACAGGTCTTACAGTGAACACAGTTCTGGGCATTGATTTGGAGTTTCATGCCAGCCCCATCATCTGTGGGTACATACTCATACACTCCTGCTGGACAAAACCTCTGCTCGGGTCCATCATAAATTGCCAAATTGTGATTGACAGGCACACTGTCATCTCTCAATGTTAGATGTGCTGGCTGGTCTCCCTCGTGGTTTGTTCCACTTAGAGCCACTGACGATAATAGATCAAATGTTACTTCGTTATCTGGCTTGGGGTAGTCGATGGGTTTGCAGTCTTTTGCTGGCTTCAGGGAAGCAGAATCGGGCTTGGAGTTTCTAAACGTCCAAGGTTCTTTGCCTCGTAGTATGTAGTAGAACACACCCGTATATGCCATTGTGCCAAACAAACCGAGTGGAGAATGGAAAGAGTGCCTGACGTTGCGCACACTGTTTAGCTCTTTCCAAACCCAAGATTCCTTCAAACGGGGTTCATATGTATCAATATACAGCCCTATAACAAAACATAGTGTATTGTGGTTAGTGGCTGTAAATGCATTATGGAAATTAATCATAACAATGATGATGTCACCACGTTCTAATCATAACTACAATCATTATGGTCATCATCACTACCACCATCCTCATCATTATTATCATCACCACTACCACGTCCTAATCATAACTACAATCGTTATGGTCATCATCACTACCACCACCCTCATCATTATTATCATCACCATCACCACGTCCTAATCATAACTACAATCATTACGGTCATCATCACTACCACCACCCTCATCATTATTATCATCACCACTACCACGTTCTAATCATAACTACAATCATTACGGTCATCATCACTACAACCACCCTCATCATTATTATCATCACCACTACCACGTCAACTCTCGAATTTTATTGGTCAAAAAGCTGCTTTGACAATGCAATGACAATGCAAATGACAATGAGCTTTTGACAGTGAAGCAAAATCGTCTCTATCATCATCACCATCACCACGTCCTAATCATAAAGTTCTACAATCATTATCGTCATCATCACTACCACCACCCTCATCATCATTATTATCATCACCATCAACACCAGTGCCACATCCTAATCATAACTACAATCATTATTGTCCAGACTAACCAAAACAGATTTTTTTTAAAGTTTGGTCATCTGCTTACTATCGTAAGGCAAGTTTAACAGTGCAATAACAAATGGAGGTACCCACCCCCCTTTTTGAAAAGAAGACTTCTGAGTAAAAACTAAAGCAATAGATCGCACAATACTTGTACAGTTCACAGATAGCAGCTATATATAGTGGCTATTTAGTATTATACTGTACCTTGAGTTGCAGAATTGTGATTTTCATCAGAAAGAACCTCAAATATGGAATCTGCAGCTACCATTCCACTCTTCATGGCATTGTGAGTTCCCTTTATCTTGGGCACATTCATAAAACCTGGACTGCATCCAATTAGAACGCCTCCTGGGAATGCCAGCTTGGGAATGCACTGCAGAGAGGACACTAAAATTAATATTTCCTAACATGCCAAAGATACACTGGTTCGACAATAATTTATCAGAAATCAAACTAAGTGATTATGATATTAATAGGGTTGGGGGGTGGGGCTCTCTAGGATTTCTGATAGGGGTGTGTTGCCCAGATCTAAAAACCCCTGGCTCTATTTGATTTCTGCCTAAAATCAATGATTTTCAGACCTATAAACCCTCAAAATTGATACAGTACCTTACATGTACATGTATTTCAGATCATTCCACAGGCATGACATGTGTCTGAAGACCCAGGAATGAAAGTTTAACTTTTCTGATGTGACAAACACTGGGGATTTTGAATCTGTCCCTTGGGGTATTTTGCAGTTTATGGTGTATTTGATTATAATTATATTGGACTGTAAATACATATATGTATACACTGACATAGATAACTGATTTTCAGACAACAATTGATGAAGATATTTGCATGGTAATAAAAATTATATAATTATCATTAACAGTTTTTTTACCTGAAAACCTCCTTCATTCAATGCTCTTGCACCATAAGCAATCCTCTTTCCTCCTTCAAAAGTTGGTCGAACAGAAGGGTGGGTCTTGAATTTCTACAATACAGTCATTTGTACAGAAGAAGAGATGCTTATTGTCACATTTTGCTCAATGACTGTTTTACCAGTACTCTCCTGCTGCTTTCTAGCTAATATTGCATCAAAATAGAGATATATGTCACCCAAAATACCATTATACCACACTGTTGTTCACCTGATATTGTTATACCACCCACGTCTTTGAGAGTATGCAGTAGAGTGAAATTAAATTGTTAAACTTGAAAGTATTTGAGTATTTTTTGTCATCTTTGCAACCATACTCTTCCTGGCCAGTGCCAAAGGAGTCATACAGTAGCATGACTCTCACACAATAAATTATGTGCGAGGACAGATGAGTTAAATCATTGGCTCGGAAACCGAGAAACTCTCCTATACTTGACTCTGTCTTATCACTGACCTGGAACTCACGGAATGGGCTGAGGTAGGGGTTAGAATAATCCAATCCAACCTGAAAAATATAATATCAATGAAATATTAATTCAGACTGAAAATGTCACTTGGACAACAGCAACAACAACAGTAACAACAAAATGCCGACCCCCCTCCCCCCAACAAAATTAAAAGTGTACATGCAATTATTGCCATGAGATCATTACCTAGTGTATTATTATAATTATTATTATTATTATTATTATTACTGAATAACAATCTCTAAGTCTACTGTCTCAGTATATTATGTATGTCCATGTATTCTCCCAAAAAGGGAGATTTACTTAAAGTTTATAGTTTATACATACCACAAATCCTACAGCCACAAGTGGTGATCCTTCATTCTCAAGATGGTATAAGAATGATCCACCATAAGTATGAAAATCCTTGAACACAAAACAGAATTGCAACACTTATTAAAATACAGAGGCCGATAGCATGAATCATGGTAAAGACTTGGCAAGCTTGATTATAACCTGTGTCCAAAACACTCTCACTTTGACCACTCTACTGGACCCAGTTCAGATTGAAATGTAAAGATTTGCCATGTTAACATTCCTCATACTGTCCTTCCTAAATAATTTACTTTCAGTGATGTCAGCCAATAAAACACTTACTATTAATAATACCGTAGAATCTAAAGCTCTGATAAATGCATAAATTACTGACTGAAATACTTTAAAGTTCTGAAAATACATGTAAGCTCTATTTAGCTCTATTTCCATTCAAAGACCTTTTTCTGCAGCTTACATGTGCATGTATTTTGGGGGGAGCTTATTTTCTGGAAGGTTAAGGGGGATATGATAGCAGGCCAATGGACAGAGTTTTGGGTGGGTTTATTTTTGAGTGGAAGTATATTTGCATTTGAAACAGCGCTTATTTTTGGTGGGTTTTATTATTGTGGGGGAGGAGGCTTTGTACATGTATAGGATGTTGACGGTATTTATTTAAAATGTTAAATTTACTGATTTATCACCAGTGTCAGTGATATCCATATCACAAATACAAGCTCAAGCAAAAATATTTGTTGTCTGTCTTTGCAAAGAGAAATACACAAAATTCCCACCTTCTGTGAATCAAACCATTTGAAAGTTTACAATAAAAAAATTATGTCAAACATGGTAATACTTAAATTTCCATGATTAAACTTGACTGTATCTTGGCAATACACTTCTATTTCTGTGGTTGTCACTATGTTTTGATCAACCTCATCCCCATCTGATCTTGAACACATAAAATAATGTCCCCTGGGGGTGGGGCTCCAGCGTGGTGAGAATGCTTGTCGGAAATTTACCTGAATCTCGTTTCTGGGCATGGTTGAAATGCATTTCTGGGATACCCAAAGTTTTAACAAAGTGAGCAATTACTGTACATGTAGAACATTTTTTGGTAAATATGGTGAAACTACAAGTATGGCCATTTGAAATGAAATACCCTAAAAAGTACATGTACCAAGATATTGGATTTTAAAACCCTCATAAGAGGTACAACATTACTGTACACATGTACAGTGCACATTGTCTTGATAATAGGGACATTTACTCATAAAATAGCTTGCAACTCACTTACCAGGGGCCAGCCAACTGTGTGTTCAACAGTCCCTGGTTTGTGTTTCTCTGGTGCGATTTCCCACAGCTATAAGAGAGTCATATTGCACAAACTGTCTTAGTTAGTTTAATATTATATTTACAGTATCTGGTAGATCTCTGCCCTTGGTCTTTTGATACAATGGGTGGGGCTGGTGGATAAGGGGACGATTAGACCCGATATTGTAGTTTTAAGTCTACTTTTCTGCCTCTTTATCTTACATATTATACATTGTCAATAAAATGTTCTATAATTTGCTGTGTATTTAATTTTATTTAATATCTTACTGTTTCTTATACCAAAGCAATGCTGGGGGGGGGGGGGAGGATTCAACTGTATTTTCAATTTCAGGAAATGCTAATATTTTCAGATGCTGACTGATGTAAGAAACTGTTGTACATGTTCATATAGTTAAAATATGTTCAAAAATATAAACTATTTAGGTTATTTTATCCACAGGATAAGGATTTATCCAATAGGTAGCACTATCCACTGCTTGAACTACCAGGCCCAAGTCTCTTTTCCTCCTGTCTCTACTTACCTCCTTCAGACCAATGGCATATGTCTGTGGATCACAGTTTTCCCTCAGATTAAACTTGCTATACAGTCCCTTGGCCAGGTGACCATGGCAACCCTCAGCAAACATTGTCACTTTGGCATGAAGCTCCATACCGCGCTCAAAATTTTCCTTTAATAAGCAAAATCATAGTCAGACTTTGATTGAAAATATTTGAAGTGTAAGGATAGCACAGCCTGTGACTTAAGTTACTGGTAATGTAAAAACACTTTTGTAGGTGTTGCCCTAATTCCCCTGTGCACACTGACAACCTTGGGAGGTTGATCGACATACTCCTATATATTGGCCATATGGGTATGTGCTGTTAAATGGGGCATGGTTATCCAGACTCTTACTCGAGAATGGGATATCATTTCTTGCATATTTTTGGCATATCAAATGGCTTACTCTAAAATGGTGTAAGCATTGCAGTTTTTGGAAATTGGCTTTTTGTGAACCCTGAAAATAAACTTTTCCGTAAAATAAGGTACAGTACCACACAGCAAAAATTCACAGAAAGTTCCCTAAATAGAGTCAGAATTTGTGGGTCATTTGATACATCCCTACCCAACACTGCAGTGAGTACCCCCTCCCTCTGGGGATTGACTATGCTCACATAATTATCAGTCCAATTAAAACACAAACTACTGTATTATCTTTTTTGGTGGACTAAACTTGTAAAACAAAAGTAGAAAGAACAATGAAAAATACTGCTGCTTGATAGTAAACAGTCAAAAATTGCATAAAACGGTTGATGACAATCGTTATCATATGAATTCATGACCATGATAATGATCAAGCAATAGTTACCTTTGGTGAGCCATCCTTGTGAATGCCAACATCGTTAGTTGCAACACCTTTGACACTGCCATCCTCATGATACAGAACCTTCAGTTGTAACAATGCAGTAAATGTATTAGTAAAACTTACATTATTTTTTTATTTAACAGTCAAGGTAGTTCCATAATCAGTGAGAACACTGCATTTAAACCAACACAAGCAATTTCCAAGATGAGAAATGACAAGCATGAAGACACGGAATACTATATATACTTCATGTCTTCACATCTAGTTTTGAAGGATTACCTTAAAAGTTTAAAAAGAAATAAAATAACCCATGATCCCATAGCCTACATGTACCATGTCCTATTCACTGTTGTTATTAGTATTTTATACCGTAATTATTTAATAGTTCTTTCTAGTATTTCCACTTAATAGTTATTTGTAATATTTCTTTTTAGTTCTTGTTCTTACTTACGGTACTATTTTTATATTTTTTAAATCCTGGGCCTGTAGTAACTGTAGTAACTGCAAAAGTTATCTATTTAAAATATATTTCTTCAATTTATTCATCAGATGTTTTGTACTATTTTCTTAGTACAATGACAAACTAATAAGAAAAATAATGATAAAACATCTCAACCCAACAACTAATACAAGCACTTGTGCACTCATAGCTTGAGCTACATGTATATGAGTGTGCTCTCACAGGCTACCCTTCTGTTCATACATGCACATAGCCATTTGGTTAGTACCTTTACTATTTCATTACTTTAGTTCCTATGGCACTAGTAAATTCGTTGTCAAAGTTAAAGTACTAGTCTCATGCTAAAAGCTTGAAATGAGGCCACAGACATCACAAGATCTATTTATGACTGCCATTATGCTTGGGTGTCTGGGTTCACTACGTCTACCCCACATGAACTCAGCCAATCCCAGATGACGTTCCAATGAACCAGAAGCCCACTGATTGGTCAATATTTCAAACATACAGCACCGAATCGCCTCCTATCATAAGACTTCTACATGTATCTTAACCAGCAGCATGGATAAACGTTCTTCCATGTTATGTAGCTATAGACAGCAGTATAGTTATCATTTGCAATAGCACATACTGATTATTAAGTTACAGTTACATCAACCAGCTTTTCTCCACACCTCACTTGCAGCAAATCCAGGGAAAATCTCCACTCCCAATGCCTCGGCTTGCTCAGCCAGCCAGCTTACAAAATTCCCCAGTCGAACAATGTAGTTACCATGGTTGTACATTGGTAGACCTACAAAGTGGAGAGTTAAAGGAAGTCATATGGTCAATGTTGTTACCATGGTTGTACATGGGTAGACCTACAAAGTGGAGATTTCGAGGAAGTTATATGGTCAATGTTGTTACCATGGTTGTACATGGGTAGACCTACAAAGTGGAGAGTTAAAGGAAGTTGTATGGTCAATGTTGTTACCATGGTTGTACATGGGTAGACCTACAAAGTGGAGAGTTAAAGGAAGTTATATGGTCAATGTTGTTACCATGGTTGTACATGTACGTGGCTAGATCCAGAAAGTCAGACTTTAAGGAAAAACTGTATAATTAATGTTGTTACCATGGTTGTACATGTATGTGGCTAGACCCAGAAAGTCAGACTTTAAGGGAAAACTGTATGATTGGTCAATGTTGTTACCATGGTTGTACATGTACGTGGCTAGATCCAGAAAGTCTGACTTTAAGGGAAAACTGTATTGTCAATGTACCACCGTACTGAGAGTGCATTTATTGACAACTTTAAGGGGTGGTGAATGGTGCTAGAAAAAGCAAGGGTCTTGGAAAAAGTTTGTCCAGTCTCAGAATCTAAGAAGGCTTTATAATGAGACTCGAAGTCTTGGTTTTTGCACGAGGCAAGTCTTGGATTTTACCATTCGATACCCAGCCTTATTAATTTTGTAAGTCCAGGCTAATGTAATTTTTATAGCATGGATTTTTTTCTAAATTTTTAGGGTCTGTTGGTCAGATAAAAAAGAAAATTTATAAAAAGCATTGAAGGATAGTTCTCACCAACTGTATACATGTCCTATCATGAGACAGAGATGAGTCAGTGAGGTTTCTGCAGCTTGTAACTTTTACACATTTCAAATTTTCATAGTGCTATTGTAATAAATAGGTGATCAATGACCAATAATTCACAATTATCATGTACTTAGATACACATAGTCTGCTGTTCTTTTATCTCAGCTTGGGTAATTGTTACAGACTAATAGTAATGTTTTCAGCTTTGTCTTATGCATTACATAATTATGAAGTGTCATGTAACCCATCTAGTTATTGGAGCTCTCATTTATCAGTATTCTTATAATAGTTATGTCTGTGGGTAAGAGAACTATGTTAAGCCATTGGCTTATTCTCTCAGGGGACTTCAACAACATTCACACACCAAGGGCTCTGGGGCCACAGCTACCATAAGATAAAATAAGGAAGTTGTCTTGGTTATAATTTCTCAATCTGTTTCTTCATAAATCTTCTAAGAGAAACACAAGGCAGTTGCTTCAGCACTCTCAAATATAAGAAATACTATTTATGTTTCTGCTATAATTAAGATTGTATTACTAACCACACCCCTTAGTACATCATTGTTGCAAACGTCTGCGATGTTCATTGAATTAGCCTTGGTTAAATTCTAAGTCTGGCTGTGCTGTGGCCCAGGGCTTGCCTGGTGTTGTGTTAATACTTCATTAACCATGAAGTTGAGACCCATTACATATGGCCACACAATTTGCACACTCAATCTGACTGCATATAATTTTTCTGACACTTACCTCGTAGGATAGGTACTGGAATCCTCACTTTCTCAGTGAGAATTGCAAACTTATCTGACTTTACAGGGGTATGCAGGGGAGCCTGTTGTAAAACACAAGCACAGTCAGTTGCTTGTTACACTGTGCAATTTTCTCCGCAACTTGTCTCGCAACACTGTGCAATGGAACTTGAAGTTGCTGCAATCATTGCAAAAAGTAGAACTATGTTCTACTTCGTGCAACGTCGCACACAACAAAAACAGTGCGAGTCAAGTTGCTGAGGTACCCTGTTACACGTGCAATTCTTCAGTAACTTCTCTCGGGAGACAAGTTGCTGAGAAAATTGCACAGTGTAACAGTGCTTTAAGTAACTGGTTGCACATGCCATGGTTGCCACTGAAATCAGACTTCAAATTTCCTAACTTTTTAACTTAACTGCAAGTTTTCCCTGACCAATAACTTGCCATTTGAGGGGGAGGGGACGAAAATATTGCAGGTGTGTGTGCTTTGAGCATGCGTATCCTCGTCAACTTACTTCACAACAGGTATTTCTATCGTATCTGAACGTTTTAGTGTGGACAGTCGAAAATGCATCAAAACGGTAGTGTGGATGTGAATCGATCGATGCGTTTTCGATAAGACCATAAACGTATTCTTTTGAAAATGCATTAGTGTGGACAAGGCCTAAAAGACAAAATCTAAAATGAAATATACTTTTGCTAGCATTTTATTTTCTGTACATAAAATGTTGCTACACGTACTAAGGTTCCCCTATATATGAAAATAGGTATTAAAAAACAGGGGGTGGAGGTGGCACCAAGCTGTGAAAGTTGTGTCTTGTGAAAACGTG
>JANVCH010136614.1:0-19590 GCA_025505405.1 Epizoanthus rinbou | reverse complement strand
TTATTAACATTATTATTATTAACGTTACAGGGTCACAAATACAACCAGTTTTTAGCATTCAACTGCATTTTATGCAAAAATGAGTTTGGTGAATCCGTTTTGGCACCATTAAATTTTAAGGTGGCGCCAAAACAGATTCACAGAATTCTTTATTACCCTCTGGAGTTTTCCTACAATATATTAAGGAACATTTCTCAATTAAGCTGTTTTCTCTCATATGGTCTCTTGTTGCCATGGTTTCCATGTTCTGGCAAGACACTATAACCAAATTTCAATGTTTTTTGGTTTTTGAGCACATAGACCCCAAGTTTTAGCACTGCAAATGCTGGTTGTTGTCCTCGTGGGAGTATACGAGCACTGAAGGTGCGAGCTTTCTGGGGGTGTCCGGAAAATTTTGAAATTGACTAGACTCTGAAATGGCTATTTCCTGCATTTTGGGACTAATTCCTTGCTTCTCATCCTCGATGAAATAAAGCATTTAATTGTAAAGATGTTGATAGAAATATGGGTAAACCTTAGTCTGCTAGAGAAGTCCGGGAACATGAAGTTACACTCGATTAGGTTTAGCCTAAAGTAAATAGAAACAATGTGGCGGTGGAAATATGAGAAAGCAATGTTATGATAATCACGTAACGTCATCCCTCTTGTCTTCCACAGTTTGTATAGATTTTGCAAGCCATTGCATTCGGTGATTTGTGGCATTCACGCTCTGAAACACGAAATTTATTTTAGGATTTGGCTGATTTTATCAGAAATGCAGGCTTTGAACACAAATGCGGGTTTCTCCAAAGTAGCGGTGGGTCAGCGGGTTTCAGTGTTCAAATGCGGAGCGGGTCACTTGGGGTCTATGTGAGCATTGTATTGCTTTTTTGTCAATTAATTAACACATATGTTTATCTTAATTACCCCTTTATGAATGTCATGCAAATTGTTTGCAATTAAGCTAATGATATATATGACATCATAGTATTGCACAATATTTCCAAAAATCCAATATGGCATCTCGTGGCATCCTAATCTGACCACTAGCAGCCGTATGACATGTGGCCAGTTCATCATTACAGAAGACAGGGCTTTTAATATAGAAGTCGCGATGTTGTAGTAAGCTAAGAACACTGGACATTATATCTCAAGTCAAACTTTGCTTGAGTGGCCATTGACATTTTACAGTCCACTAGCAGCCTTATGACCAGTTCATCATTACTGAAGACAGGACTATCAATATAGAAGTCGGGATGTTGTAGTAAGAACAATGAACTGAAGAACATACGAGTCAAATGTTGTGATTTAGTTCAGTCCTTGTTGTAACAGACTATTATGTGTTTCATGCGATATTGTATACAGGATACAGTTTTACAAAAGATCTCGGATGCTGTAGAAAGATAATAAAACAACTCTTCAAGTTGTATTTAATGACTTAAAACAAATTATAGTTTTGTTTGTTGTTCCCGGGTTTTAAATCGAATGCCAGCAGCTCTTGCATTTACTTGTGGATGTAGTTTGAAGCAACCGGATCTCGCATCAAAGTTTCCACACTGACTGTAGGGTATAACTGATACAGTAAGGTAAGACTTTAAAGTTCTCGAACACGAACAACAGTAGTTCCATCTTTTCGTGTTTCATGTGGCGTGTTCTGCGTTCGGCGATTTTGCGTTTCTCAAATTATTGGCCCTCATTAGTACATTAGACATCTAGTGCTCATAGGCCCTGATACACGTATCTGCACCGAGACAGTACTTGCTCCCAGTTTATTGCACATTTATCTATCTGTCAGATCAGAAGGACTACATGGCGTTAATAGTTAATTTGTAAAGAATTTCGTTGCCTGTTAGGCTTGTTTTCTACCAATTGTAATGTGCAGTGTGTCAGCAGGATTTTTCGTCTATCAACGTTTTTGCAATGCATGCAGCGAGAGCATAAGAGAGTACTGGCAGAAGAAAATCGAGCAGGTATATAGCAGCTGCATCCGTGGAATATTAGCATGAGTTAGTTTAGAAACTATATAGGTTACAACAGTATAGAATGTCAACAGAAGGGATAAGCCTGGTACAAGAGCTATGCGTGAAGAAATACGAACCATGAAATATGGGCAAGACTCCCTCGTGAGAAAGAAAAACAATGAAGAGACTTAGATGGAGTGCATTGATTGGCTACATACGAGTAGCTGTTGCGTTATATTTGACTACATGTCGCTAAAATAAAGCATCTCTGAGGATGAACAATTTAGTTCGAAAATTTTTAGAAAACGTTTAGAAAACATTAGTAGTGTATAATACATGGAATTAGCCGGAAAACCCTAGGGCAACCTGGGGCAACCTGGGGCAACCTGGGGGAACCTGGAGCACCTCATTTCCATAAAACCTGGCGCAGCTTATCTCCATAAAACCTGGTGCATGCGCAGTCTAATGTCAATAACCGGTTTAAAACCGGGTTTTGTGAAACAAGATTTTTAGTAGGTGCAGGAGGGTGGGTTGAACTGCTTACCAAGGCAGAACCTGCCCTGACTTGCCTGGCTGCTATATTGTTCAAGGAACAATACCTGTTGACGTCACATGCGGAGATGCACAGAATATCATGTAATTTCATGTAGTTAATATAGTGTATAAACTTTTCTAACTTTCTTTCTTGTATTTAAATATGTATGTTGTACACTGTTGTATTTTGTTTTTCATACGCTACCCGCCCAGATAGTGTTGTTTGTAACTTGATCGTGAAGCCTTGAATAAACTACTACTCAACTGCAGCTGCAGAGAATTTATAAAGACTGACTACAATGCCTTTTGTTTTTCCATGCGGAGTGTACGGAAATTATAAAGACTGACTACACTGATTGCTTTTGTTATGGGATGCGGAGTGCACTGAACATCTGTAGACTGATTACAATATTCTGGACCCAGAAAAAAATTGATTTTGTAATGAGCAGAAATTATACAAGCATAACCAATAATACTAATCTTTATTCACCACTTCATTTCACTGAGAATTGACAGGATTGCCTCATTTGAAATGACTTCACGGTGGGTTATCTGCCATCAAACCTCAATATTGTTTTATTTTAATTCTGAAAATTGTGTTTATTTTTTTCCCTTGGAGACACAGCCACAACCACAATCACAGCCATAACCATAACCATAACCATAACCACAGCCACAGCAACAGCAACAGCAACAGCAACAGCCACATCCACAGCCACATCCACATCCACAGCCACAACCACCATCCCTTCTCATCCCTTCTGTATCCTATCTATCTATACCAGGCAAGTCTGGGCAGGTTCTGCCTAGGTCAGCTGTTCTACCCACCCCCCTACCCCTACTAACAAATCCTGTTTGACAAAACCCGGTTTGAAACCGGTTATTGGCATTAGACTGCGCCAGGTTCTATGGAGATAATGTGCGCCCCTTTTTATGGAAATGAGCTGCCCCGGGTTGCCCCAGGTTTTGCCGCAGGTTGCCCTAGGTTTTTCCGGCTAATTCCATGCATAATATACTATTAACCTTTTACCTTTGTTTCTTATTAAACATTTTATCTTAGCGGAATATGACAAAGTAGAAATCAGTAACTGATCATCAGTAGGAATACCTAAAATGTGTGCAAATTTGCAATTGACCATAATCAAAAAAACTTGAATTCTAGATGATTCGCAATGTTTTTAGTACAGGGACGAATTTCGAAAAAATTGTGTTAGGTTCGCAAGGTATTGTGGTTAAATGTACAGCCGCCATCTTTTTTATTACGGTCAATTGGTTTCAGCTCCACTAACTCCTAGACCGACTAACATTACTCGCCAATTCAGTTTGCGAAAACCACTGACGTTTGTAGTTTTATGTCTTTTATAGCAGTTGCGTTGCTAGTAAGTAGTTGTGAAAAGCCGCATTGCGAGCGTCTGACATCTCTAGCAACTTGCAGTGCTCTGCTCTCGGCAACATTGCATTACAAGTTGCAGAAAAAACAGTGCCTCGTGTAACAATTAAGGCCAATTAACCGTTTTTGTGTACGTGTTGGTCCAATTTGCGATCCAATGCTCCCTCTCTCTAGCTCTTGGACACACAACATGCAACATAACATGGACAAAGACTGATTCATCTGACAATGAAAACGGCTGCAAAAAAGACGATTCAGTGGCAGGTTAGGACTGATAATTTTATTTTTAAGTAAACTTGTAGTCAGATTTTTTTCTTTCATTCAATGATCCCATTTGAAATATATAAGAGCTGTTTTCGGGGCCGATCAAAATATGTTTTCGGTTACGTTATTTAATTTTACACAAAAGTTATTTTCGATTTATCAGTTCCGAAAGTGAATAATTCTTAAATGCTTTTTAAAATGAGCGTTGGATTCTAGCTCAGTGTTTTCAGATTCGTTTTTTGATATATATATATCTGATTTGTTTTGTCTACAAAAGTCTGTCAACAAATATTACACTTTCTTAATCAATACTCGGTCACGATGATATGGAAAAGGAACTCTCGAATCAATATATATACCAAATTCTAGGACTGAAAACGTGTCGCTTTCGAGTAAACCCTAATAACTGAATAGAGCTAATAACTTAATTTGTAATCTTTTAATCAGCGCGTCATGAAACACGAGATAAAACATCTTCCTCTTTCGTTGCAACCTTGGAAGCACCGTCTTGTGCACTTCTTAACCTCGGACCCGAGTCGGTAAGAACACGAAACTGACTTGAGCATGATAATGCTGAGAAGAAACAGCCAACAGTCTAAAAATCCCTTCAGAAGTACTGTGGCTTCGACAGATTAATAAGATTGAATGGTTTCAATGGCCTGTTGGTTCTGTACACGGATCTGTTTGCAATCCTAATCGAGCTAAACCCAGAAATATTTGATTATGAGTCAAAAAGCGAAACGTGTTATATCGTCGAAACCACCGCGAATTGTAATACTGGCTCCATCACCGCAATGTGCAGAAACTAACGCCGAAGAATTGAATGGAAAGGAGAAAGACTTTAACGAAGAACGTGTCAAACCTAAGGAGCATAAAATGGAGGAAATCGTGCGCTATGAGTTTACGGTTCAGCAATCCTTAAAACGCGATAAATCTAGCGGAAATAATGCGAATGACGTGGCGGATGAAAGACGATCACATAAACATAAATCACAACAAAAACGTGATGTTTTGAATAGCGATCGTGACAAACTCGAACAAAAGTTTATGAAATCTCATGCTGACCATAATCCGAGTGAAGGCGGGCTGACACGACTAGAAACACGGCAGGAAAAAATATCAAGCCATAGCGTAATGCCAACCGCTAAAGATACACGTGGTGTCAACAAAACTGTGGTGAAAAAATCGACAGCAAGCACTCCGAGTAAAGATACACAGTCTAAAGTTGTAAACCAGGCGAGGACTTCCGCTCTAACAAAACCGTCGCCTTCTAAAACACAGCAGTCCGCCGCTTCCCAGCTTGCGTATTCTGTTGATGCGAAATCAAAAGTCAAAAGCCCGAGTAAAACTGTAAGCTCTATAACCCATGGTTCTTGTGATGCAAAAAAGACGAAAGCAAAGCAATTAAGGTCGGTGACTGGAGCTCTCAACGAACCCAAAAGGCCACTAAACCATGGCAAAAAAATCACAAAACACGCGACACCACATGCCGTGAAGGGCAAAACAACAACGAGCAATTCCAGAGATGTTCTTGCTCCTACAAAGCCGCGCTCTAAAAGTGTGACGAAGGCAGATAGTGTCTCACAAGCGATGGATTCGGCGCCGGATAAACGCGTACTCGTGCACAGCGCTTGTAATTTATTCCCGGTATCGTTGGATCAACTGTACGAAGAAGTGGAGGCTCTTCAACCACCAAGGCCGAACGTCACAAGGTCGAACTCTGCCGAGGAATTAGCATCGCCTGTTCCTAGGAAAGATTCGATAAATAATCGAAACGACACAAGTATGTACGAAATGGTCTTTGCCTGGTTTCCATATAATTCAAATATAATCGTCCGAATCGTGTCAAACGCTGTTCAGACAATGGGAGCTAATGGGGACCCATTGTCTGAACATGTTTTGAGCGACTCGGACGATCAGAGCAATGATATGGAGACAAAGTTTTATGGAACACTGAGGGACAGAAATATGAGAAAGACAGAGCCAGAGACAGAGACAGAGACAGAGGCAGAGGCAGAGGCAGAGGCAGAGGCAGAGGCAGAGGCAGAGACAGCTAGCGACAGGGACAGTGATTTTGAGGAAGAGGGCTGTTTGAAATCTTTGTATATCTATGCGCTATGTCACAGCTATTTGTAAGGAAAAGCCGCCTTAACAGTAAAAAAACACGAGCTACACGCTGAACAGGACAACAAGAATCGATAAAATGATTACCGTAGTTGCTCTATTTATCTCCCAGTGGGGGGCTTATTTTTTCCAGTACTTATGGACTGGGGGCTTATTGGAAGAGGTGGGAGGGGCTAAGCACAGGCTGGGGGCGTAACAAATATTCACTCTCTTTAGCGAAAATTCAAAAGTATCTTTCTTCATAACTGTCTTCCAACTCCCTGCTAAGAGGAAATGATCACAAAGTTCAGCAGTTTCAACTAAATGTAATGGATATTGTACATACATGTAAAACTTTGCAAACTGGTCGCAAAAGAAACATCGATCTGCTTTTAAAGGAAAAACACCGCTTAGGCCGGGGCTTGATAAAGGCTGGTCCCCCGCTTAGACATAAATAATATTTTGCTGTACAACTTTGTCTAACCAGGTGCAAACGCCAGGGACACGGCCAAAAAGCCGGAGACGAGTACATCCGGGCCATCACCACCAGTAGAGGATGATGAAGCAGAGCTTGTGTTACCCCAGATTAGCATGGACGAAGTTTTGAAATCTTGGCACGTTAGTCAGCCTCGACGAAACCGATCTTCAAGTATGGGTCATAGCAAAGCCGCCCCACTCGACCCCCTGCAGTTTCTTATGAAGCCATCCGAAGCTCCTGAAGAATCCGCAGCCGTTAGACATGCGAGGGTTGAATCTGAGTACGAGAAATTGAAGCGTTGTCGGTACTTGAGATTGGGTAAAGAACAAGAAGAATTGGTGCGGCACGGAGCTGGATGTTCGTGTAATTCGTGCGAGCATGCAACTGGTTTGAAGTCTACACCTTTCCTTAACTCGTGAGCAGTGAATATGGAATATATAATTGATAATATAATGTACTCATCAAGAGCTTTCATTTGAATGGTCACCCTTTGGGTTTTCGTCCACTGGTTCAGAATTACAAACTAATACCACCATTAGAATGTACTCATCAAGAGCTTTCATTTGAATGGTCACATTTGGGGTTTTCGTCCATGCACTGCTTCAGAATTCCAAACTAATACCATCATTACAAAAGACATTAGAATGTGCTCATCAAGAGCTTTCATTTGAATGGACACATTTTGGGTTTTCGTCCACTGGTTCAGAATTACAAACTAATACTACCATTAGAATGTACTCATCGAGAGCTTTCATTTGAATGGCTTTGGGGTTTCGTCCATAATACAGATAATCAGCTAGCTTTTATGTGTGTTCAGAAAAGGCAAGGGAAGCTCACGGTTCCAAAGTCGTGACCTACATGGGGTTTTTAGTTCGATTGTTATAAGGAAGTGGTTGAAGATATGAGATCGGTGTTTGTCGATATACATTTTACAGATATATATGTAGTCACTATTCTCTTTTAAGCCACGAGTCCACACAAACGAACCCCTCTGAAAACAACTCAGCTACGGACCTGATATGTTGTTCGTATGAAAATCACATGTATACTGATCAAGTTATAGTTGGGTTATAACGGAAAACATTTATGGTAAATATATGCTAATATATATAGTCAATTCTGTCGAGGAACTTGCACCCTTTCAATACAGTTTGAGTAAGTTAAAAGCACATGTCATCTCCAGAGACCCATTTGCATGGGTGATTTGGGGAGTTAAATTAAACTCAACACTGAACAATGTTTTGTTCTTTGTGTGTTCTCTAACATTAACCCTTGGGCGAAAGCCGGGTCTAGCTATGTCCACAAAAGTTGACCATTGGAGCAAAATATTCAATCAAAACTAGATCTGTCGGTAATAATGGAGCAACACTTACAGTCTGATCTGAAGTATTGGTTTTAAAAACGCTTTCTTGCTTTATATGTATGTCCATAAAAGTTAACTTTTTTTGACAGTCGCATGTTATTCTTCATCATAATTCGATTGGATTTTTTGACCGAAACGAAAGGACAGGCCAGGAACCAAAAATGTTTGCGCCTAGCCTCACATGGTAAACTGCAGAAGCAATTCCACTGTCTGTTTTATCTTTCCCTATTAATATTATTTCACTTGATTTCCGTGTCTGCATGCACTCAAATTGTCACAAGACCCGGCCTTCGGAACTCCAAACATAGCCGTGGTTAAAAACGGGAGTGGGGATGGGGTTGTACTATCACTATGCACTTGTGTCTGGTAGAAAAGGTGGTTCCCTGTAGCGATATGTGTTTGATCTGTACCCTTAGTTCAGTTTAGGCTTGTAAGAGAAGCTGGGACCTTACACTGGGAAAAAGTGCGTGCTACCGGGGATTCAGATGGACCCGAGTTACTGATTCACATAAACAATTTTCGTGTAAACAGTCTGCAACAGCAATGCCGATATTTAAAAAACCATGATATAGGTAATTTACCAGGTATAGGTAATTTAATTTTTCGTCTTTTCTCGCACACTTGAAGTATAAATATAGCGCAGCCAACTCAAGTCAAAGTTTATTGTACTTTGTTTAATAAGGTCAAACTAAAATAAGCTAAAATGGTGAACTTCTGGTCAGTACAACACATTTAACAAACCTGACTTGTGTATATTAACGGCGCGTGCATCAAGTCACAGTCCTGTTCGGGTTCTCTTTATGTTTAATTACGCGTTGAAGACTTTAGTTAAGAAGGAAGCGCTTCAGCTCTTCTTGTTGTTGTACAACAACAACAATTTATGTTTCCACCGTTTTTAACAAAAAAGTATTTACAAATATTGAAAATTAACAGTATATAAGTAGTGGCTGGGCACCCGAAATAACTATTGTATCGGGCTTCACAGAAGCCATAAGTAACAAATGACTCGTCATGTTAGAAGGTCAAAGTTAGGCCTGATGGGAATTTTCAATATTTTGGCTGAGGCTCATTGTTTTTAATAATTTAGGCATTTCAGCCTTAATTCTTAAATTGTTCTTAAATTGTTCTTAAAACTGCAGCCTGTTTGGACGTTTTGAAATACGCGTTCATTGATCAGCGGAGATTCAATACCGTACATTTTTAAATTGAACAAAGCATAAGATGTGGAGTTCAGTGCTGATTTTTTGTAAGCAGTTTCTCATGGTTCAACGTTTATGTATGAAAATAAATGTTGCGAAAAGAATAAAGCTTTGGTCTCAAGTCATGGGCTCTGCATGAGTCTTCTCAACCTCAGATTGTTCTTTAATTTTTCTTACATTTTGGGCGATCTGAGCCTCGTTGTTCTTATAAAGTTGTTCTTATAAAAAAAAGCGTGTATACAGTATAGTTACCGCTGTGACTAAATCACAAAACACTTCTACTCTTCAAGAGATGTCGTCGGTAAAATGAATAGTCATATTATGTTTTTGTTTTGTTTTATATTTCCGCGGTTAGGCCAAGTAAAAAAAAATTAGTTGTTTCTCGTCCCCGCACGCTTTCATTTTGGCTGCCGCTTCATTTTTCTTACTATTTGTTATTTTTAGTACAAACACGATCTCTGCATGATGGACAAAAGAGTTTGGCCGAACTGCTTACTGAATTTGCCTCCAGCGAATTCGATGAACGTGTTCCATGAGCGAGCCCACGTGTTCGCCCGAATTCGAATGGTCAGTGGAAGACACTCGTCTTAACTTTTCACGGATTTCAGTCAATCTTCAGTTTATTTCAACTGATTTTTACAATTCGAAATGGCGGGTATCGTTTCCTGTCTTGGGAATTACATCGAGTTTGTGGTGAAAGAAGTGCCTGTCAGTCCGGTCAGCACATTTCTGCCTCTTCTGTAGAAGTTATCGTGACCTTGGGACTCATAATATGCCAATAAATAAGAAATAGTAAAAATAGTAATATTGTTAAATAGTAAGAACCGCCCGCCTTCTTTTTGAAGAAAATCCGGACGAGAAACAACTTTGTTTTTACTTGGCCTTAATACTTAGAAGAAACTGTAGTAAACTCTTACCTTTTGATTGATATAAGTGATCTCGGATTCGCATATACCAACTCTTTCAGTCCATGTCTTTGAGCACAACAATAACTTTTCCTCTTGGTCCTTTCCTCGCTTTGCACGAAAGAAACTGATCTCATGGTCACCAAATTCAATTGTTTTATTTATTATTCTCGGCTGAAATGTAATACCTTCTCTACTATCGTATCACGGAATGAATCATGCTCACGAACGGATGTATTATCCGTCAACTACAAATACCGCACCGACTTGGCTCCCCGTGTAGGTATATATCTGGACAGGACAGTGGACTCTAGACCTTGGAAACCCCTTTCTTTACTACTGCTTCATATTTACCGCCAAATCAAATAATCGATTTTCCCGCTTCAAAGATTCAGTCCCGTCTTTTCCTTCTGGAAATTAGACAACAGAAGAGGCTTCTTTGAATTGAATTTGAAGGTTTTTGAAGTGACCGAATTGTATTTAAGCTGGAAACATATTTAAAAAAAACTCAGCTAGTAGGAAAAACCAAACAAGAAACTATCATGAAGATAAACTACTCTCTCATATAGATACAATATTATCGGTAAATAATCAATCCGGAATCGAGTTTTCTTTTGCCGACTCTTTTAAAACATCAACGACCTCCAGCAAAGTTATCGTGTCCCATTTGGAATTTGAAATTGCAAACGCCGCGCAGGAAATGTGTATTGTGGTCGAACGGTAATCGGTATTACATACGTTGATCATAGGAATTCGCAATCATGTTCATCGGGTGAGGCGAATGACCCAAAATGAAAGGAAAAGAAACAGAAATAATCTCAAGATTGTAAGGTGACATACAAGCTCTTCATTTCTTGCTGCTGGATGTTTGTCGATGCTGATCAATTTCAATTTGTGTTTGCACGCAATCTGGTATTTCAAATCACATTAAGGGGTAGTTGATAGAGAACACCCACGCAGAACGTGCCTGTACGTGCACGTTTTCAGTCCAAAATAGCTAACAACACCAACAATGTACCGTTATAATCGTTTTGGTAACTTTCAGTTGCGTTCTCCAGTACGTACTGCCAAAAATAGAATAACTGCAAATTAAGGATTGTGGGATCGAAATACAGACAAACAAACATTTATGACACCGATATATCTGTATTTTTATGTACCAAATATCAAGGAAAATTAGCGTCTGAGGTCAGACTATCTTGTATCACGAATTTAAAAATAAGAAAACAAATTCTAATGCTTAATTTTCTCACTAAAATGGCTCATACAGGTCTCCAATGCTCTCTCTAAAATGCTATTTCATAATAAAACTGTCCACGAATCTTAGGAAATCTAAAAATAACAGGTTGCCTTGGTAGAAAAACAGAATAGAGATGATGATAAGACATAAAGGAACGTGGATGGTTAAAATAATGGACTTCATAAGTTGTAAATCGTGTTTTTGTTTTTCTGTGGTAAATAACGTAAGTGAAAAGAGATGAAAAATATCCATAAATCTTACGTTTACATTTTCTAAAAGGGTGGGGTCCTGAAAAGTAGTTGATGTCAAAATAGTGCATTCTGACTCATTCTCGAATACCATGTCATGGTTTAACGGGCCCATTTATATACTTTTATAAAAAGCTCAGAATGCATGAGAAATACCTGCAGGACTGCAGATAGGCCTGTCCACAAGTTGCTCGGCAACTTTTGAGCAACTTTTCGTTGGTTAATATTGTTTAGCACTTTCAGTTTGGAAAAACGGTTATTAATCAAGTAATACACAACTGTTTGACTTTGCAGAGACAAATCTCTCTATATATACTGCTATTTAAAGCAACTTTTGAGCAACTTTTCCAAAAATGGGCAACTTTTGGGTAACTTTTGACAATAATGAGCAACGTTTGAGCAACTTTTTGCCATTTTGCGAGCAACTTGTGGACATGCCTAACTGCAGAAAGGCGTCTAACGCCATTGAGGTGAGGGGGGAGGAGTTAAGACCAGTCCAGAATGCGGGCTTATCCTGCCATTTCTTACCAAGTCACCCTCCCCCACCTGTGTTAATAATGAACAGCTGTCCATTACATTCAGTGTTTCTCGTTATTTCCGGATACCGCAGCGAGTACCGGATTGGACCAGATCACCAATAGTGGAAATCATCTCTAGAGTAAGCAACGCCAGTGAAGAATCAATCGAGAAAATAGATTTTAAAATCCAGATTTCATAGAATTGTCTTTTCTATTTAGTCCGTTGAAACATGTCACAGGGCCGTGGGGAGGGGAGGAGCTCGCCCCCCTGTATTCTATTAATATTTCGTCTAAACTAATGCGATTTGACAAAATTATAAGTATATCACAAGATCTAATTAATTTGGTGTATAGGTGTATTAATTGATTATGACATCATACGGATGTAATAAGATATATATTTTTAATGCATTTTTGTCTATTGTTTGAGTTACAATAACGATTTCAGTGGGCCAGACGAGAGATATAAATGAAATTCTATTGTCATTTTATAGTTATGAACTTCCGTCATATTGCTTAAGTCTGCTGCAGAAAGAAGTTGAAAAGAAAGAAGCTGGAGAATAAACTAAAACGAGCGGGAAAAACGCATTGATGTTGTATCCACTGCGAACACAATTTTTAAAGGATCCGAAATTCCTTTTAGAATCGCTCGACGCATTTTTGTGAAGAAGTGAAAAATACCTTGCTGAGAAAATCACAGATCTTGTTACATTGAATTACTTTGGGAAGTCTTTAGGGTCCAAAACCATGACACAAACAAAGCAACGAAAACATTTCTTCAACAGTCACGGGGCCGCCATCTTGTATTATGACGTCAGTGAGTTGCCGTTCCCAGGCCCCTCGCCATCTTGTTTCGTTTGAGAGTTGGCCGTCTGTGGCCTGGGAACGGCAACTCACGACGTCATAATCCAAGATGGCGGGCCCATGAATGTCGAAGTGCAAAAATAAGTAAACGTTTTCGCTCCGTTGTCGTTGTGTGATGGTTTTGGACATCAAAATTGTCAAAGAATAATTCAGTGTAACGAGTTCTTTCCTTCTACCAGCAAAGTGTTTGTCACTTCACGGGATTCCTTTAAACAGTCAATCTCTTTTAAGCGGTCATGTTCTTTCAGGTTATATTAATTCCCTCAGGATGACCGCTTGATAGAGGTTTGAGTGTATCAGTAAAATAAATTCATTTAAAATCTTGACAGCATCAGTCTCCTAATATTTCTGGCTGTTTCTTTATCCTCTCTATAGTTTCTTCTGGTAAACAATAAACCGGATTGACCGGTTTCACCTCCGTAGACCCCAGTAAGGACAAACCAGCAAGTCCAAAGAGTGTGTGAAAAGGGTCAACCTAGCAAGACAAAGAAAAACTTGTTATTCAAGTTTGAAGTGTCACGCTAGAGCGTCAGTCTCAGTCTCTGAGTGGAAGGTGTGAGCTGACGTTTTGAGTGCTAGGCTTAGCTACATAATTTTCCAAAAATGGCCTAAAATTATTTCCGGAATTTCCCGTAAAAAGCTCTAAAATTATCCAAAAAATCTCAATTTTTTTTAAAGCGACATATCAAGAAACAATGAGTTGTAATCGTAAAACACTGTTTATTACCGATGTGTTAAGTTTACAAGAAACATTTGCTTGGCTGTCTCTGACCAGCTCCTGGTCAGTCAGAAGTCACTCTAATAGAAGTAAGCACAGACGACGATCTTATGAAAATCCGCTGATTTATTGTGTTGTAGACACTGCTGTAGCGTGTGAGCGGACTGAGCCCTCTCTTGGTCGGTAGGAATACAAAAATAATACGTTTTGTCAACGTTTTGCCAGTCAAATGTTGCCAAAATGTTGGGTGAAAGTTCATATTGCTTTAAACTTCTCGAATTATCAATTTTTTTCCTAAAATTCTCGAGATTTTCTAAAATTCTTTTGGATGTCTAATATTCCCAAAATAATTCCATAATTATGTAGCTAAGCCTACCGAGTGCTATCCCTCTTTTGCGCTGACAAAGGGCTCGAAACGTCAGCTAACACCTTCCACCCTCACGGCGCAAAACATAACACATCAACTTTCAGGTGTTTTACCCATAAAATATACCAATACTATAAGAAGTCATTACCATATCTCCTGGGCGGTCAGCAAAGCCTCCCGTCTCGTCGTCCTGACAGGCTAGAATGTACGCACTCAGTTTGTCTTTGTCGATCCAGTTAATCTTTCCAATTATCTTGAGAGAAGCCAGCACCCACCACGAATAGCATACGTCTGGCAATTTTTCTGGTCTTCCTGGAGAGAAGCGTGTATGTAAAATATAAACAAGAAAAATGTGAAAGTGAAAAAATGTGAAAGTGTACCTAATAAAAAAGAGAGTCGACTATTTCACAGTCCTGTTTATTTAGCTCTTCTTACAATATCAGCATCAAAATAAGTAGTTATGAGAATATGTTAAAGGTTTTATTACAATTATAACTAAGTCTAAAGAGAGTTTTTATAACAAAATCAAAGCAGCACTTATTCTTGTCATTTTCAAGATATCTACTGTATATCCCTACTCACTTTCATTTTCAAGTTCTTTTCTGTCATTTTCATTTCCAATTCCTGAATGACTCACTAAAGTAGCGGCACTTTTTAAAAATATTTTCTTTATTGTAATATTATATAAAACAGATATACATGTAATTGTAAGATTAGGTAGATAGATAGGTAGACAAATAGATTATAATAACTGTAAATTAGTTCTGAAAAGCCTTTTATGGATGAACTAATAAGCTATTTTATTATATGGATGTGAGTGTTTTACTGAGAAATACAAACCACTCGTAGAATCCATACGACACTACATCCGGGTCACGAGTGGCATATTTTCCATATGTTACTCGCGTACGTGGCATATCAATATGTTTTACATTAAACATGATTTTCTAGGTTTCCTAAACCTTGTCTCATTCTGATACTTTGTTTTCCATATAATAAAAAGAACATTACACGGTATGCTCGAAGATATGGATTTTATTTTGAGTAAAGCCCCATTTACACTACACATAATTTTTGACACGGCACGGACAAAAGTGGTATCCGTACCAATTTTACCCGTGCTCAGACTACCTAAATCACGGGTGAAATTGGCACGGGTACCACTTTCATCCGTGCCATGTCAAAAATTATGTGTAGTTTAAATGGGGCTTAAGTCTCACTCGTGAGATATTGTTCTTGTCGCTCGAAGATAAAATACGCCATATCTTCTCGCTACCGTATAATATCCTCTATATCTTTATCAGGCTTCCAAACAAAATAACAAAAATAACCCACCACTACCCTACATACTTACCACTCTTGCCTTTTGTAAACTCAGAACTCACACAGTTAATCTGGTGAAAACAAAGATAGCCACTTCAATGTCAATAAAACTTAAGTTTATAATAATATTATTCATAGGTAGTTAAGTTAAATGATCCATGCAAGAATGGGAGCAGACTGCAGCAATGTGTCTGGTTTTCTTCAAAAAGATAATTCAATAAAGTAATTAAATCCAGTGCACTGATTGACTGGAATCGAAAAAAGTGCTACAAATACCTAAGGAAATCAGATTCTGGTGTCTTTCTCATCCTTATATGGAAGAGAAGCCCTTTTTCCATTGTTCCTGCAAGTTTCATCGAGTTCCATATTGGGCAAGTGGTATGTCACGAAGTTTTGTTGCGAATGCGAGTGTGACTAGAAAGCAGCCATATTGGATTTTGAAGAAGCTTTTCAGAATTTGGGCAATATTCTACAGGTTTTCCACGATGTATTTTGTTTAAACAGTATTTTTCTTCTGTATATAGTGTAAATAGTTTCATGTAAATAGTTTTCTTCGATAATTTGATGGTGTTATGCCATACGAGAAGCATAATGTTGCTGCACTGACAGCACACTGCATGGTTCCATACTTCAGTCAGTGTAAAACATCTTCGTACTGCTACCAACCACCAACGCTGAATTGCAGTACGCGAGCAAGCACACAGGCAGAAAGAAAAATATTTGTCTAGCCTGCTGAAATCGTATTCAAGTGAAGGGAAAAGTGTGAAAACTCCAGCTGCCTTGGATTCGGATGCAAGTGCTAGTGCTAGAGTGAGCGTGTTTGTTTCCAGTCATGAGACTTTGGACCTGGAGAGCAAAAGTGAAGAGATGCCTGGAGATGTGGCAAGCTTAGAGACTTTTGCTCTGAAGAAGGGCTAGCACTCGAAACGTTTAGTTGATTTTTAAAATCAATCTTGTGAAAAATATCCGGACATGGAACTGGATTATTTATAGTTTTCAAATAACAAAGACATTCTAGAGCGAGAAATCCTGACTGCAGTCAAACTCGGAAGAGCTGTGGTTTGCTTTGACGAGATTTTCTAGCTCGTAACAAGTTTGAGTACTGTTGACTAAACTGAAAAAACTAAACAGAGAATGAACAATGAATATAGTACTGAAGAATGAAGTAAAAACTAGGTTAGTCTTGATTGCACATTTCTCTAATCAAAGTATCACAGATCAAAGGGCTAGTTATAGATATTTGCAGTGAAGTTTTGTCTAAATTTTAAGGTCCTAAACAGTGGCTGGACTGAGACAATGTTTGATTGAATCTGCCGATCGCAAACACAACCTGCAAGATAGCATCACCCAAGATACTGAAAATATTGAGAGGGAAACAAGTATATTGCGATTTTTTGTTCATATTGCACAAATTAACTATGTACATTCACGATTGAAAATTATATATCAAGGATCGGAAATCAAGCCGGTTTTCCAAAATACAAAGGCACAATTTTTTTTTGTTGACATTGCATGATTACAACTGGCAACAATGGACATGTAACAATTCTAAAGCTGCAAAATAAATTTATCGCGACCAAAACATATGTTGCCCAATACGGAAATGAATGAAAACTTGCCAAGACAAAGATTGAATCCTTTGCATTGCACAGGCAGAAAATAAAGACCAAATTCAAATAGGAAGATTCAGAAAAACTATAAAGAATTTAAATTTCGTGCCGTTTGCAAGGATTATCCAATGGGAAGCCTGAAATTAATTACTCTGACATTTGCTTTGCTTTGCCAACACCCTGCTGTATTTGCTCCCCATCTTAATTACATGGATCGTTAATTACTTAATAATAATAAATTGTTCTGCTAACTTTATGTGAATAACTGTTGTAACCAGCACATAATTAATATTATGGTACATGTATTAGCTGAACAAACCTGTAGTTATGAAGTCACACACCTGAATGATTTTGAAATAATTTAAAAAGTTTCTCCACATATTTAATATTATTTACTGATGGATTTCATCAACCAATTGCAAGTGAAAATATATTCTGTATGCATATCTTAATTATATGCTCACATGAAGTTGATATTCTGGACACTCACAATGTTTAAGTTTCAACTTTAGATGTGATGTACCCTAGTCTATAATTATTTGTTGAACACCTCTCTAATACCCTTCAGTGTCCATATTAACAAGGTTCGTGAACTGTAATAAAATTATGTTATCAAATAATTCTGTTATACAAATCGACTTACTATAACATACAACTTTGTCTCTGTTTGAACATCCCACTCAAATTCATATGCATTTGAATAATTTCCTTTACTGCGAATATTGTGAATTCCTGCTGACATGGGAACATCTGAAATGAAAAATTGCTCATTAGAAAGATCAATTAGCACATACAAAAATGCATGTACAGAGTATGTTTTCTTACAAGTTGACACTCTTCATGACCATGTGCTGACCAAGGGGGCTCAAAATCATATCCAGAGATAAAAACAAGGGTCAGCCAGTGCATCTCAATTACTTTCAACATTAAACACTATAAAGGAGAGCATGCCATTCCAGCAGCTGAGTGTCGATTGATTGTGGATGGCCGATCAATCAATGGTGGTCAACTGTGGACAGTCAATTGATCGACTCTGGCCAACTGTGTTCGAATGCAGATGGCCGATTGACTGACCGTGGTCAACTGTGGACAGTCAATTGATCGACTCTGGCCAACTGTGTTCGAATGCAGATGGCCGATTGATTGACCGTGGTCAACTGTGATCGTGTGTGGATGGTCAATTGATCGACCATATGCTTGTAATCCATGATTGATCAAGGACAACCATAACTGTGCAAAATTGAATTGTGGTTGACCTTGATTGACAGGTTCGAGCGTGATCGAGCATTAACCATAACTTTAACCTTAACCCTACCCCTACCTAAACCTAAAAGATCCATTTGATTGAAACCACACACACCTGCCTCAGTTTCACAAGCATGTGTAGATTTCATCCTTCAAAATGCAAAATCAGACTCAGGCTATTTGGAGTCACTTGCGCAAAACTAAGCAGTTGAAGATATTTTGATCGAATGTGGTCTACTATAACCAGCCGTGGTCAAGCATGAACAGCTGTGGTTGACCATGATGACACGATCATTCGGTCGACTGAACCAACCTGCTAGAGCGCCATACTATGTATAAAATCTATAGGCAACAATAATACTTCCATCATGTATATTATGATTGCAGCTACACGATTGTATGATAACAACACTTTATGATAATTATATTATTTATCAAATGATAATTATAAATGATGACTGATTAACAATGTACTAATTTTATGAATGATCAATGATTGTGATGATTAATTTATGATTACAATGATTATGACGATTATGATTGTTAGCAGTGGTTATTATGATATTATGGTTACCATGGTTATAGTGGTTACTGCAGTTACCATGGTTGCAATGGTTATGATGATAACGATTATGATTACGATGAGTAATGATTGTTCAAGGTTCATACACTTTTCTGTATTCCAAAATTCCATCACTTTCCATGACTAGCTTTACCGAAAAATCCATGACCTGAAAATCCAGATGTGTCTTGGCTTACCAATCTCAAGGAGTCTTTCAGCAGGCCTGTTGTTTCTCCACTCTTCAAATTTTTCAGCCTCCATTACCTGTAGTTTTCTCTCGTGAAACCCAACCTTTACAGCACTCTGTAATTAACAAGATAAAAATATACTGGTATTTATTCATTCTGACTATTAATTGTTTTAATGTCAGTAAGAAATCTAAAATTAAAGATATGTTAGGATTTTTATTGTACCATACTGTCTGTTGACTGTTCACATTATTTTTCTCACTCATCTCATAGATAATTATACTGAGCCAGACATATCTGTCTGTCTGTCTGTCTGTTTAACCATCTGTCCATCCATCCATCCATCCATCCATCCATCCATCCATCCATCCATCCATCCATCCATCCATCCATCCAATCCATCCATCTACATAGCTATCTTCAATGGCATGATCACACATTATTTTATTTCCTCAACCACAATTTTATAAACTGTAAATTTGATACCAGGTCTATGCATCCATTCAACAATATAAAAGTACATGTAGCTAT